>CAJNRD030001116.1:8848677-8945564 GCA_905319865.3 Cotesia congregata
AAAAAAAAACAAAAAAAAAAAAAAAAAAAAAAAAAAAAAAAACAAAAAAAACAACACACACACACACACACACACACACACACACACCCACACACCCACATACATACAGACGTACAGACATCATCGTAAAAATAGTCAGGGAAGCTTCCTGTGACCTTCAAATGTCGAGATCTGATGAAAACTCGATTTTTGTAAAACGGGGTGAAAACAATAACTTCCCGATTTTTGAAAATATGAGATTTTTAGCGGGAAGTTAAAAATTCGAAAGTTACCCTCTGAAATGTTGTGTGAAAAAAGCTCTATTTGTTAAGGTAGAATTTTTTTTAATTTTTTCCGAGCATCTCGTGGATGAAGTAATTATTAGTTAAGGTTAATACATCCCATGAGGTGTCACATACCACCCAAGAGACAAAAAATTGTTTGTTCCGAATAGAAGACCGGTAAAAAAAAAGGTAATTTAATTCAAAGAAAATATTTGTAACAGCTTTTAAAATTGTTAATGTTTATCGACATATAATGGAATATATATATATGTGTGTGTGTATATTTATATTTTGAAACACGGTAAAGCTTTAGCAGTAGAACCAACCCCTCGGTGTTTACCCAATTAAATGAAACGTAATGCGACGTGCTTGATAACGAGATAGAGGAAAATATGATGAATAAGAGTGAGAGGTTATTTTGTAGTACCTCTACTGAAGTATTATATGATATATCTGTATATATTTAGAGCAGTACAGTGGAGCCTAGTGAAAAGCAAATGAGAATGTGAAAAGGGAATGGATGGGATTTACCTCCATGGAATTATCCAGCCTCCGGGCGATCATATTTCATTAACTCGAAAGTACTTGCGTAAATATTATCCTTTGCAGAAGAACAGGAATAAGAAAACTAAGAACAAGTTAACGTAAAGAAAAGATGCTCCGAGTAAAAAGAAACTCATTCTTTGGATTTAAGAGAAACTAATATATATATATATATATATATAATACACTGAGATCAATAAAACTTATGTGTTTTAACGTAATATGTGAATTCTAAGAAGTCGTTAAAATTATTGCATTTTTATCGTTTAATTTTTTTTAACCACTCTATTTCCTTTAGTCTCGCAAGAATGTTATTAAGTTTGAAACAATAATTACATTACCTTTTTTTTAATATTTACTTTTTATGATTGACATCTTTATGACCTATTTAGCGATTTTACTTCACCTCTGTTGAGATAGCCATCAATTTTTGATGAATGTATGAAATATTGGTTGCTACAATTTTAAACTATCGATTAGATGTCTACTGTTGATATTTTAAAAGATATTTTTATCACTTGTAAAATGATTTTATAATTTACTTTTATTAACTTTTTATTATATTAACTTTTAACTACGAAGCGATTTTCAATAATTTTCCTCTCAAAAACTATCACTGATACAAGAAAATTATAAGAATAAATAAAGTTGACAAATAGACCATAGAATATGGGAAAATTTTTTAATGGGTGAAATGGTCATAGAAAAAAAGATTTCTCGGTTAGACATAAAAAATAAACAGTATTTTTGGGTATCTTACCCCCCTTGACTTCTAAATAACAGGTCAGATATCACCCATGTATTTTTTTTATAGTTTATAACCTAAACTGAAGATATATGAGGGTAATTAGATCAAGCGATAAAAAAAAAAGAATTTTTTTTCAGTGTCTATAGAAAAAAATAGTGTTTTTTTGCTTTTAGGGCAGCTTATTTTTAAAAATACCGGATAATAAATTGGAATTTATCTTATTATTAACTCTCTTGAAGACGTAAAATAAACAGCAGTTAAACGAGTAAAGTATAAACTCATGTGGGTGAGAAAAAAAAGCGATAATAAAAAAAAAAAAGGTAGGCTCGTGCCGTCGAAACTAGCCGGGTAAACTACTCCGCCCACTCGTGTCAGGAATTTCTAAGGACAGCTTTCAGTGGCCCTGTGTTTATTCTCTCGAACATTCATAATAACATTTGCATTACCATCCCGAATGGCGTTTACTCATTGTAGTACGTCAATTTGCTGGATAATGAAGACGACTTACTTACTCTACACTCTCCCAAAGCTATTATTATTACATACATAAACGCTCTTGAACATCTGTACATACGTATAATAGAATCCAACGAGTAATAAATACATTTATTCATTGGGCAAGTGGTAAGGAATGTAATAAGTACATTAGTGGTGATTTTGAAGATGTCCGCAACGTCATCGTGAAATAAAACAGGCAGTACCACCATCTTGAATAATAGTAGATGGTTCATGAATGATCTCAGCTGTCGGAAATTGCCCGGTTGAATGCAGTCAAGTGCCTTCTTATATACATTTGTATATATGCCCATATGTACATATGTGGGTGAGGAGAAGCGGAAGAAAGGGGGATGGATTATTCAACAGACTTGACTTGGTCTTGAATCTTGGACTGAATTAGCCGTGGTTCTTCAACCCAAGGAGAGTAGACCCTTTTTGCTCGGTTGTTTTAAAAAAAGACATAATGAATAAAACAAGTGAGGAGATACTTCAATAACTAACCTACTTGTTTGCTTAACTATAACCGCTGAAAAAATGGCTTCAAGATGAAAATTAACATTCTGTTTGTACAACTTTTTTTTGTGAAACCTTCTAAAATTTATTCCAATTGCTCACAAAAATCAATTAATGTAAAAAAATGTACAACTAAAAAAATTCTACCCATCGTAAAAGCTGTTTTTTCAAAAAAAAATTTTCTTAACCTCCTAAAATAATACTCATTCTCACTTTGTACTCTAATGATCTTCGTAGTATCTAAGTACTACCTATAAAATACTGAGAAAAAACTATTGTGATTTAATTCGAGGTGTTATTTCAAAAATATAAGGCATGAAAGGTCCAAAAACGCGTATTTTTTTAAACTTAACAAAGAAAACTTTTTTCCTATGGTCATTTTACCTACTTTGTAATTTTTTACGAATTTTAGGCCGCACTTGTCAACTTTTTTATCTCTTACAATTTTGTTTTATATTCAATAGCTTCAAAGATATCCAATGATCAATTTACCTGCTCGGGCCAATTTTTTCAGTTAGGTATTTTTGTTTTTTTATTTTGAGCTAGTCAGAGTTGAATTAGTGTCTCATATATGTGGCTTATATAATTACACTTGTTTATAATATAAGCCACACAGAGTCATGTATCCACATATTTGATGAAACACACTTTTAATCCAAACGACTATCCTCACAAGAATTCAAAGCCCTCTCAAAATTTATTCCGTCTCTAAACTACGAAATTAAACAATTCATTCTCTCGATTATTCCCTTTCAGCAAAAATTATCTCTTTTCCTCCCCATCGACTATTCTCTCTTTAGTATTTCCATTCAGTAATATAAAAAATCTCTTGTCGTCAAGATACCAATCTCTCGGATCTCGTACCTCGGATCTCGGATGGTAAAATAGTACAACAGAGAGAACTAAAAGTACTTGTACAGAATCTCATCACGTTTTCTCTCTGATGGTGGTGCGATAGCGCTGATGGCAATACCGAAGCATCCCTCCTACCGCTCTACGGCTGTTCCATTCCGCTACTCTGTCCTCTATACTCGAGAAACTCGAGGGTTATACTGGATAAATTTTTTTTTCACCATCACATTGACGATCACAGTCTTATCGTTTTACGTTAAAATGTATCAGCCATCTATATATATATATACACACATATATATATATATATATAAAAATTCGAACGAGCGTTGAACGGCGTTCGAACAGGGACACGTTAAACTCGACATTTTTACGAGCTTCAATCGTGGAACATTGGCATTTGGCCTATCGACACTTTAGTCCCATACATTATTTTTATTTTTTATTTTTTATTTCTCGTATATACTACCCAGTAATATAATAGCCTAAGCCGGATTATTATTCGAGATTTTATTACGCATAAAATGTTATTAAAAATACCGCTGTAAAACGTCCATTGTTTTTTTCAGTTTTTTTTTTGTTTTTTTTTTTTTTTTTTTTCAATGTAATCGTAAACTTCCAATTAGCATGTATATGTGTGTTTGAAACGAAAGTAGGGGTCTGGAAAATTAACCGAGAAATTCGAAGGGTATACAGGGAAGCGATGAGTAAGCAAAATCATCGTAGTTTGGATAAAAAAAAAACCTCCTGTAAAAATATCTCCTTTTTTTTGGTTGTTTGTTTTAGAGACGGAATTCAATTTAAATTAATTAAAATGTCTTTTTATATTTTTTTCTTGGGAGATAAATTTTTTTCGGGAGAAGCTAATGGATTTTATGACATCGTAAACTCTTTGATGCGTTTTAGAAAGTTTAAAAGTTTTTTTTTTAGCAAAATTTAGGGTAAATTGTGTCAAAAATTAACAATAGGTTCTCTAACTATTAAAGGTTGATTTTCTAACGGTAGAAAAAATCAAATGACATTCGGTTGGGCTTAAGAGGGTGATCTATAGCTCAGTGATAGTTAAATCCGGTGTTGGGGAATGGAAAATCAAGATAATCGCGCGATAACTAATAGCCAAAGCTCGTGTTAGAATAGAAGGGCTAGGGGGTGAGATTTGTTGCGCACGGATAATCTGCACAACATGATTTAAATAGGCAATACACTGATTTATTTAAAAGACCAGAGAAGCTCCGATCGCTGTGGGACAGCACAAATACGTGTATGTGAGTGTGTCCGTTCATTTGTACATGATCCTATATATTTAAATCTGTATACTCTGGTGGCTATTATCATTTGTATGGTGACGTGTCGACAACGTGATATAGAATCCGGTTTTGTGTGCACCCAATAATACAAGTAATGAGGCAGCATTTCGAATTCGGAATTGATTGCGTTGTATTATCACATCACACACTCCCTAGTAATAATAATAATATAATGAAATATATTTGTAGTATTTATTATGTGTATAACTATTAGTCATTATTTTATTTTATCGACAGACAATAAAAATATTTAGTGTCGAGATATTAATGACATACGATACCTCAATGAAGATAATAAAAAATCAATCTGGGGTTGTTGGCAATGAAATGTGAGTTAAATTGATTCTCTCTCAGAAACTTCTGCCGATAGAAAAAAAGTGTATGAATAAAAAAAGTTGGCAAATAGGTTCGAAAATACGAGAAAAATTTTAAAGAGGATAAATTGGCCATAGGAAAAAAGTTTTCTTTGTTAAGTTTGAACAAAACCATGTTTTTGGGAATTTAACTCCCTCTATCTTTCAGATAACAAGAGACATATGGTCGCAAAACTCTTTTTGAGTACTTTATGGATAGTTCTCAGACACTAGGTGAATAATTAAAGTAAATAATGAGAGTAGATATTTTTTTCTTCGAGTTGAAAAAAAAATTTCGTTAAAAATGACTTAAAATGCTGCGGAAGATAAAAATTGATTGAATTGGTCGCAATTGCAGACTCGTGAGTTTGTTCCGGAGTAAAAATAAAAGTAATACCAATAACACGAGTCAGCAAAAAAATATAGTAATATTGTATTTGTTTTTAAAAATTAAATTCCGTCCATATCCTCATCCTTAAAAAGAGGTCTTGCAGCCGTCACTTGAGCGGAATAGCCCGAGAGTGAGACCGATGATTCGCCTACAATCCTGGCAAATTGAATCGCGAAGTCTCATCCGGTTGAGCTCAAATGGAATAAAGACAGACAGAGTATGAGATAGGAAGAATACGAACTAGAAAGAGATAAAGATAAAGAGGAAAAGCACACGCATGTATGACTACGGTATTACACGGATGCCCGCGTCTCATCTACATGCAAATTTTTGATTGAATGAACGTCGACCTGTGCATTACCGAGGCTAGGAGTTAAACTTGATGGTTGCAGCTGAGTCGAGGGTATACCGTCCTGAAACGATGATCAACTAAAAACAAACCTTTCATTTAAATAGTTAATTAATTCTGGGATTATTAAGAACTGAGTTCCCCTTTATGATGACGTAAAGACTTTTGATAACTGCTAAATCATATGGTTACTCACCAGTTGGGTGAATGGAGAGGCTAATTAACTGGAGGTTAGTTCATCCAAGATGAGGGTATCTTTAGATAGAGATCTATGTATGCAATAATGAAAATTTTTTTTTGCATACCAAATTGGCTTGATGATTTACAGCAGGTTAAACAAATTTTCTAGGTCCTCAATCTAAATTGAAGCACTTAACTCCTTAAGCAAACCTCTGACCGATAGATTTACCGAAACATCTGCATCCACTATCAATTAACTCCTTGCAATCAAAGGCTAAAAGTTTAAGCATCAACCAAGGTTCGCCAACATCAAAGCACTTGAACAAAGTCCTATATAATATGAAAGAGCCGCTTTTTCTGTAACCGAGGAACGTGAACGGCTGTCTCTTGAACATAGCCACTCAAATAAATTACCCAAAGCCAAGCAACCGTTTGCTACACTCAACATTCAGCTTCTGGAATCTGGAATCTCTTTCCCCTTTTCTGGGTTATCGGAATCCTCGTATAGATGGAATCGACTAAATACGCCCATCAGACCATCACCTCCTCCCCTCACCTTCGAATTCGCCCATTCAGTAGCTCGTTTAACTGGAGATTTTCCGATCCCGATGCACCCACTCAAATTTTAAACCTTTAACGTAAGTGATCCTCGATAACGACCGTTTTTTATACCAAAACCTCCCTCAGTTTAAGCACGCCTTTTCACGGTACACTTCACGCAAACGAGAATTACGGGCACTGGTTTAGATTTTTTAGTTTGAAAATTGTTTATACAAGAGTTGCCTCCGACGTCTGGGTCACTAGTCGAGTGTTTTTGGTCGTTATGGTCCAAAAAAGTACATTTTACGGCTTTTTAGAAAGTTTAGAGTTGAAATTTCTGAGGATGCTTCAAATAGACCAACTGAGGTTGTGATACTTTTGAAAGTATTGGAGATAGAGGAAAATTATGAGTAAAAAAAGTTGAAAAATGGGCCCTAAAATATATGAAAAATTTTTAAGCGGGTAAAATGGCTATAAAAAAATATTTTCTTTGTTAGGTATGAAAAAAACTGTGTTTTTGAGCCTTTCAGGCCCTGTATTTTTGAAGTAACTCCTCGAATTATATCGCAATATTTTTTTCTTATTTTTTTGTAGATGAGATTTGAACACTGTAGGGATAAGTTGGATGAATAATAAGGTTGAGTATTTTTTTTAAGAGATTCACAAAATTGTTTTGTGAAAAAACACCTTTTTCAGTGGGTTAAATTCTTGTCGTTATATTTCTTGTAGCATAAGATAATTCTTGGGTGTAATTGAAATAAATTCTAAAAGGTTTCACAAGAAAAAATTTTTTTTCAATAAAAACGGCAATATATAAAATTTTCCACGGTCGATATTAATATATTTAAAGTGAATGTTGAACAGCCAGCAGATATTCAATTAAGATTTAATATAAAGTGACTCCTGGCGAACCTCAAGATCTTCAGGCTGGCGATAAGGAAAACTAGGCTGTAACGGGAGCCGCGTATCTTTTATACATAATATGAGAAAAGAAGAAGCAAGTGGTTGTCGGTTGGTGACGTTATTTCTCTTCGCAACCTGGTGGTAGTTCAAGCAATACTGTACTTGAAAAAGGTAATTAATGTCACGGCTTATGTCCTGGGCGAGCTCGAATATTTATGGGACGCGCTCGGTAGATGGAGATCGATCGCTTCGAAGAGTCCGCGAAAAGCAATTAAATTGTTGTGGAGCGGGAAAAAGAGTAAAGGGGAGCGGGTAACGACGGTGAAAAGATTAAAATAAAGTTAAAGAAGACAGTGGCCTTGAGATGGTGAATCGTTTGTGATACTCCCTTCTGTTCCTTCTCCGTAATTATTACCGACAATTTGAATAATGTTTTTTTCTCGTCCGCTTCACTAAACTGGGATGTAATTAAGGTAATCGAGCAATTACTGGGTAAAAAATATCCAAAGGAATTTGAAACTATTTTCATCATCATCATCATCATCATTATTGTCCAACAGGATTTGGTTGGTGATTATGATTGGCATTGACAATATTGTAATTATTGTTTGGAAATGAATTAAATTTAGTAACGTTGTTTGTGCAAACGGTGATGTTTCGGTGAAAAAGGATGTTGCTAGGAGAGTCAATGATATCAATGACCATCAGAATGAGTAAGTGAGACAGTGGGTAATCCGTGAAGCGTAATGGGCAAACCTAATTACACTGATGCGCTTCCGCCATTATATGTGTATGGTTGTTGTGCCTAGATAGATATGTATATATGTATGGAAGATGGGAGATACTGGTACGTTAAATCGGATTTGTCCCATCGCTTTTCGGCATTAATCTGACGGGCAAATACACGCGGATTATATTACTCCCTCAGTTGATGCGCACACTAGTTTGTCTGTTAACGTACGATACCTACAACAATGTCCAGATTAGGGATGAAAAGATAATTTACCTAAAAATAATTATTTGTTAGCTTCCGCTTACGAGATTTTCTCTTCCATGGATTTAGCATACTATTGTTTTATGGATTAATGGCTAAAGGATTTAAGATATGGAAAAATTGATGGGATTCTATTCGGTAGAAAATTGAATTTTCTATCGAAAAGATACCTCATAATTTTTCCGTATGTATAGTATTTGATTTGAAATTATTCTAAGCACGTGGTCTAATCAAAAAGCTTACAATTGAATTTTAAATTGATATTATAGCTAAAAGGCTGAAGATAGAAAAAAATTGATAAGGAACTTTTTGATAGAAAATTTAATTTTCTACAAAAAAGTTGTATACAATTTTTTCGTATCTTGAATATTTAACCCATGATTTCTGAGTAAAAAATTATATCCTTCTCAATCTCTGACCGTTGAATTGAAGTAAAAAATGAGAGTACAAAAATTATTAGGATTTTAAATCTCGTAGTTGGAAGTACAACCCTAGATGAATTTTCCAAGGACCAGTGCTTTATCAACCATTTGTCTCCATTAATTTAAATGCTCACGAAATAAAAATAAAAAGAAGTAAAAGCTCAGCTGGTGTTTAAGTTTTTTTAGTTTCATTTCCAATTGTCGCTTACACAAGACAGCTCGAAAAAATGCTTACTCTTAACTGCGGCACTTTGTTTGCCCGTAAGCCAGAGTACAGAAGCCAGATACAGTCCTATGGAGCACGTGGACACTGGCAGTCCAGACCGCCCTTTTCCTCTTACTTTGTCAGAGAATAAAAAACGGCTAGTGAAATTGCTGGATTTGAAACCTTTTTATGAGAATTTATTTTTCCGTCGAGCGTCTCACCGTCTGCCCATTTCATTTCGTCCACTCTCTACGGGGGTTATATACACACATGCCTAGATATAAACCTAGATGCTCGTTAGCGGTAATCCCGCGACGAAATACGCCCCAGCTAATGCGTAAATTTGAATTGATGCTTTTTCTGCGAAGGATAAACTGTTATTATCAAGGGAGTCGAGTAGTTTACTATTAAGGGGAATATTTTTTATTTTGACCACTAACAAAGTCATTTTTTCAAAAAAAATGTTTTTGAACTCTCTAAAAAAATGCTTGTTCCCATTATTTATTCAACTTGCTCTCTACAATTCAAACGTCACCTATAGGGTACTGAGAAAAAAAATATTCCGATAGCATTCCATCGACTATTTCAAGGAAAGAGAGCATCAAAGGCCCAAAAACACGATTTTTTCCATACCGAACAAAGAAAACTTTTTTCCTATGGCCAATTTACCCACTTAACAATTTTTTCCATATTTTAAATCATATTTGCCAACTTTTTGCACTCTTATAATTTTTTCGTATCTCCGATAGTTTCAAAAGTAACCTGACCTGAATTTCTCAAAAAAAAAAAATCGTCACAAGATAAAGTCAATTAATATTTTTTGTTGGAAATAATGAATCTAACGAATTAAAATCCGTGATAAAGATATAATTGACTCACGAGAAAAGTGTTCCTTATTCAATATAACTTTTAATGCCCCGGGATATAATAAATGACTTAAGTTTTTACTGATAGTAAGGAGAAATCGAAGTTATCTGGAGTTTTAACATTAAATTGGCAGCAAAAATATAAAATTACACACAATAGTAACTAATCATAAGTTACTAGTCACTATCAGTAATATGATCAGCAAATATCCAATGGCTACTGATAATTACCCGGCAGTTAATAATCTCTTTGATAGCTAGATGGCTTAATACTACGGGTGAAAATTGACAAGGATCTACGTAATAAGTTACTATACAACTCTATCTCTCAGATCTGTCATCTGTCATCCAGGTCGTAATATTTTTCCGGTAAAAAGTTCCTTTTTTTTTCATCAGAAATTCCGTATGCATGAACGTAAAAAGGTAAAAAAAGAAGGTGATCGAGGACTGGGATCTTTTTCATGCGACACTAGTGTGAGGAAAAGAGACAGAGCAAGTGAATTCACACTGCGAAACGAATGAGCAGCATTCGAGGTGAAGGATTTTCAAGAGAACATCCAGAGACCTAAACCGGAATATAGGCTGTCGCAAGCGCATCCTTCCGGTCCTTCCGGGCTTAGAATACTAGAATCTGGTATCTGGTTGAGTATAGATGTAGTTGTAGTTATATTATACACCCTTGAAAAACTTTTTATCCAGCTATTGTCCTCAAGAACATCCGATTTATGGAACACAATAAACGGGCTCGTTCAATTCTCCAGTTGTTTTGTTCCACCAGACGACTACCTAGGCCGTGCTGGTAATCGATCTCTCGAACCGCAGTCGTTCCTATTCTGTTTTATAACAAAACGCCCGGGATCCATTGATACAAATTCAAATTACGGACCTTTTCAGTTTATGTTTTGGATGTGGAACAATTCGTGTTTTACTTATTGAGTATTCTTCAGAGATGATTGTATTTGAGAATTTGGATTCACCTGATTTTTTGTAGGTACTTTAAGGACACCATTTGAAGACAAGTTATCAAAAAATTGAGAAAATCGGTTGAGTACTTTAGGAGTTATAGTCATGGCAAAGTTAAGGGCACAACCCAAAGCGCGGGAGTAGGGAACTTCAATTGCAATTTTTGGGTTAACGATTCGAGATATGAAAAAATTACAAGCTACCTTTTTTGTAGGAAATTTAATTTAACGAAGTTTAAAATTAAATTTCTAGGTTTCACATTAAAGATCCGAAAAAATGGTAAGAAGTCTTTCTTGTAGGAAATTAAATTTAAAATTTAAAAAGTTCTTATCACTTTATTTATATCTCCAACCTTTTAGCCATAATTTTAATTTAAAATTTAACTGTGAAAATATTTAAATTCCGAATTAAATATTAAAGACACAAAAATATGATAAAAAACGTTTTAAAATGGTAAAGGTTTAAAATTTTAAATCCATATGGGGTAAGATGGTTACAATAGGGTACTGAGACTTTGTCAACATCCACCCCTCCCTTATTTATCGAGTGTTATTCGTTCTGTACCCGACGTGTGCCAATATTTGCCGACAAAAAAAATAATATTTCGCGTGATACAACAGCCAAAATATATACGTGTGCATGACGTTTCAATTTAAAATATTCTGTCGAATTAACATTCGTTGATATATACCACATATACGATAATTTGATGAAAAATTTTGGATGGAATTCACGACTGTGTATTATTATTACATTGTTATTATTATTTAATTATGAAATAACAGGTAGAAGGGAAAGCAGAGAGCAGAAAGCATACAACAGAGTTGTGACGCCGAGTCGGCATTAATGCACGCTACTCATCAGACTAATAACACGAAGAATGTAACGTGTATTTACAGAATACTGTGCATGCAAATAGCAAATACAAATGCAAATTTATCTAGTGTTCACTGCGTGAATACCAAATACAAGTGGATTCAATTAGTTGATACAATATATATTATAATATATTATATGCTCAGTATAAATATAAATATATAGAGTTATCACATACATATATGAGTGTTTTAGTAAGTATAATGTCATGATTCCTCGTTTAAAGCTGTTAGTACGCGCGCTTTTGAGTTTCGGGTAATGGAAATTTATAGAAAACTTTATTTTATAAAAAAAAGGTCCTTGTCATCAATTTTATCATATTTTTTATCGTTTAGCCAGAATTTTAATTAAAAATTCGATTCTAAGCTTTCCTGATTAGATCAAGTGTTTAGAATAATTTGAAATAATATGTTTATCAATTTTTTCGTATCTCTTGTCATTTAGACAAAATTCTAATTTAAAATTAGATTCTAATTATACCTGATTAGACCACATGGTCAGAGAATTTTAAAGTCAATATTATGGATTAAATATTTAATATTTAAGATCTTTAAAATACGAAAAAATGATAAGAAAGCATTTTTATAGAAAATTTAATTTTATAACAGAAAAGTCATTATTACTTTTTTCGTATCTTGGACCACTAACCTAGAATTTGAATTAAAAGTTTTAGTTTTTTAAAAATAAAAATAAAAGTACCTCATAAGCTTGCAGTAGATCACATTAGGTTCATGCAACTCATAAATCACAATAACAATTAATGTTGGTTATCCACTATGGTAGCTTACTGATAATGTAGACTATGTAGCTTGTCTTTTACTTGCCGAATGTGTGTAGTCTGTAGTATGTACTCGATAGTTATGGTTATGAATAATGTAGGCGGGCTAAATTTAGGTATGTGGGACTAGAGATTCACCGAGGCCAAAATTCAAAGCATCGGTACACGTAATGCATGCCCTGTACTATAAAGGGGGTAGTTATGATTTGTTGCGGGCAATTTCCCGCGTTTTGATCAACCCATTTGACACTGCACTCGTCTACCGCGTTTATCATCCTTATTATCATTCCTCACAAATTAATCTGTTTAATTGTGATTTAGTGTCAGGGTAATTAATTAACTATTGGTAATCGATACTAACAGCAAGAAGTTAAATTAGCAATATTTAATTAAAAATTTTTATTTAAAATTTTTCCAAAGACGTGGTTTAATTAAACTAATTTGCAATTTAATTTTAACTTCAAATTCTGGTTAAATGATGAAAGATAGGTAGAAATTGATAAGGGGCCATTCATTAATTACGTAAAGACAATTTTGGTGACTTTTACCCCCCCCCCCCCCCCCACCGCTCCCATGTAAGCATATGTAAGATTTCTTGAACCCCCCTCTCCTTTCTTACGTAAGATTTTATCTTGATCTTCTAAATAATGAACTGTTATGTTAGGAAAGGATCAGTTTCACTAAAACTTACAGGTCAACGTGATTCCATCATTTTTATTCTTTAACAAGTAATAATATTTTTTATCAAAAAATGTTTTTATTTTTTAAATAATAAGAATACGATAATACACGGAAAAATGTACTATAATTTTTTCTATAGAACCAAACATGGTTAACAATAAAAAACATATTAGATTTTAATAAGTTATTTTTTTTTCGGTAGCAATAAAAATTATTTAAATAAAATAAAAATTTGACTGTACACTTTAAAATTATGAAAACTATTTGGAATCCAAAATGGGATTAGATTTTTAGGTTCCACCACGAAATCTCCCCGGACAAAATCTCCCCGACAAAATACGCTTCAAAATCTCGTTGTGCGCTTTTATCATGATTTTTTGTGTATATTTACACGAAAAATACCATCACAACTGTCAGGAATAATATTATTATTATTTAAAATTATTTAAAATTAGATTTTGTTGGGGAGATTTTTTCCGGTGAGATTTTGTCGTGTCACCAGATTTGTAATATTGAATTTTGATTCACGAAACATTACGTAAGAATGAATTTCACCCCCTTTCCCCCAATATAAGGACATGTAGAGATTTTCTTCACCCCCTCCCCATCTCCTCAATACCCTTACGTAATTAATGAATGGCTCCTAAGCGTCTTAATATAAAATTAAATTTTCTCCAAAAAAGACATCTTATCATTTTTCCATATCTTTAATATTTAACCCAAAAATTTAATTTTAAGCTTTCTTGACCACGTGGTCTACTCAACCGTGTGTAGAACTAATTTTAAAATTGAAATTTCGACAAAATATTAGAGATAGGCAACAATTGATAAGAATCTTTTTGGTAGAAGATTAAGTTTTTTAGAAAAAAGGTAATTTACCATTTTTTCTTATCTTCAATAATTAATCCAGAACTTAGTTTGTAAACATATCTGACCCTGTCATCTAATTAAACTTGAGTACAAGATCAAGCAGAAGATTAAAAATCATTAACCTCGACTGCAGAAAACGTCTAGACCTGACCATATTTACCACACGGTCTCCGTAAAAGCTCTCTTAATGAACCAACATTGATTAAACCACCTAATGACACTTAAATTGCAGCTCTCTTGCTTTTAATTCTTGCAAAAAACTCCAGGGAGGATCACAGTGAAATAAAATCCTCAACAATTCCCCTCTCCTCCAACAATAGAACATTTTCCGCAGCTGTTCCGTTTTAAATTTGAAACAGCTACCATTTAGCCGGTAGTCTAAACATCTATATAATAAAAACGCACTTACCGGGTATTCATCGTCGAATTGTCCCTGGTACCAGAGAAATATCTCTTAAACCGAGGTAACATGTTGCAGACTATCGGTTAGTTCTCAGATTTCACACCCTGTTCTATTGTGCCCGAAATTCTCTCGAAACTATTGATGCTCAACCATGGTTGAATATTCGATAGTCGAGTTTATGAAATGCGACACTATTTTTCTTAAAGAATCACCTTTGCCGATCTTCACGGGCTGGTGGCTGTTTTCTACTGCTGTTTGGTGGTTGAACATCAACTTAAGTTATCCTGGTGAACGTGGGATAGCTTTAAGTTGTCCTTGTCCTGGTCCATAAGCTGTAGCTATAACCAGCGAAATGCGCAATCTACCGAAAGATATGATAGGGATAGCTTATGTCTGGGTTTTTAAACGCACCACGGGTCCACCATAACTGCAGATTGTTGTAATCGGAGCACCTTTAAACGGACGATTGATTCTGGTTGTGAACGGACCATTGTAAATACTAGCGAGGTAACGACCGTAATATTTACAGAACTTAAAAAAATAAAATGAAATTTTTGTAGTTTGCAATTGAGAGACCAACAGACGATTGAGTTTATGATTTTTGGTGGAAATTTTTAATTTTTTTTGTTAAACAAAAGGTATGACTTTTTCATGTGAAAAGAATTTTTTGATAAAACCAATTTTGGTCCGTAGCTATTTATTTCTTTCATAATCTATTAGTTTTTAGTAAATAGTCCATTAGAATTCATTAATTTTTTAATACTCTATTGATTTTCAATAGTCCGCTGAAATCCATCAGTTTCTTACGGTCCATTAATGATCAATTACTATTAAATGGTCCATTGAAATACATTATTTTTTTAATAATCTATCAATTTCATGATAGTCCATTACTTTTATATAGCCCATAAAAATCCATTAGTTTTCTTAATAGTTTATTAGTTTTTATTAGTTCATTAATTTTCAACAGTCTATTAGAATCCATTACTTTTTTAATAGTCTATTAATTTTAAATAGTCTATTGAAATCTATCAGTTTTCCAATAGTCTATTAATTTTAAATAGTCAAATTAAATCCATTAGTCTTCTTAACAATGCATTAGATTGTAATAATCCATTAATACACAATTAGTTTTCTGATAGTCTATTAGAATCCATTAGCTTTTAATAGTCCATTAATTTTCCATTAATTATTCACTAGAATTCACTACTTCTTCGAAATTCCATCAGTTTGATCTCATATTTTTAATATTCCATTAATATGACCCTATATGATCTGATATGCCCTTATCAGAAAATTTTTTCATGAACTATCAATATTACTATCCTCGAAGACAAAATGGCTGGTAATGAATAATGAATAGCTGAATAGTTAATCGCGCCTATAGAGGAATATAAACTGGGAATGGCAATTATGGTGGCCGCAATATAACCACACAGTAAGCACACTTCCGTCACCTAAATAGCCATGCGTGTCCAGGACATGGACTGCCACGGAACGACGAGCATAACCTCCGGCACTCGAAACTCAATATCCTAAACCGCTAATTTCTAATTCTAACACACCGCTGGACCAAGTTGTTGCATTACCAACTACCGAACACCACAAGTCCCCTCTTTGTTCTAACATTCGCACAATCGGACTCTAAATTTCATGGTATCGCAAATATCATAAGTCATCATTTATCATTATTAGCATGATTATCACCTAAATAGCTAGAAGAAGGATAAAAAGCGAATATGTTCAAATTATAGCATAATATTGAATAATGACGATGATGATGTGATGATGATGATGACGGTGATCATAATGATGATAATCATGATCATAATGATGATGATGATGATGAGATCATAATGATGATGATGGTTATAATGATGATGATCATGATGATGAAAATGATCATAATGATGATCATAGTGATGATCATAATAATGATGATGATGATGATGATGATGATGATGATGTACACATCACAATGATGATGAATGTGTATTCAGACCTGAATAGTTATACATATACACCAATAGAGAGCTTTTAGAGTCAATCAGCGAGCTTTGAAAGGAAGGCTTGAATGCTGATGGAGCTTATGAAAGTAATAATGATCATAAAGCAGTAAGTAGTAAGCTTTCTGTAATGAGTTTGAACTCTGGTGAATCGTGGTCTGCAAACTGTTTTTCGGATCACCGTTTTCCGAGTATTGAGTTCGAAGTAATCAGCTTTGGTCTGCTCGATTCAATTGATGCTGCAATCAACTTCAACTTTAATATTATTACAACTGTATATTTTTAAATTTCATACGAATAAAGTCTCATGTGATTTATTTTTTGTAGCAAAATGTTTTCTGAATACGTGGCTCATTAGATACGCTTGGAATTGAAATAGTAGCTAATAGATTGAAAATACGGAAAAATTGATAAAAACTTTTCTGATAGAAAATTAAATTTACTACAAAATAAATTTATTGACGTTTTTTAGTATGCTTAATCAAGCATACTTAAAATCTAATTTCAAATCGATATTTTGTCAAAATGATGAGAGATACAAGTTTAATATGGACCTTTCTTGTAGCAAATCAAATTTTCTACAAGGAAGGTTTCTTACCTTTTTTCTGTACCTCATATCCTCAAGCCAGAAATCTTAATTCAAATTATTCCTTCCCTTTTCAATTAATATCTATAATAAATTAACCAACAAAGATCATTACAACTGAAAAGACTGATGTTATCATCACCTAAACAGTGACTACAAGCTCTAAACCGGTGAAAGCAGTGACTGTACTTTCTCGACGAAGGATGCAGTCAATTTATCAATATTAATAAGCATAATATGTAATGATATGATTAAGTGATAAAGATTATTTGATAAATATAACATCAGCGGATGTTTTCCACCGACAGAGACAATTGGGATGGCTCGGTTCCCCTAAAGCTTGCCAGCTTACAATAGATACTCAGCTCCCCTCAGGAAGTAAGCTTTCTGAGAACACTCAGTCTCTTAATTCTAGCCTTCGGGTGATCGTTGATGCTTGATGGCAAACAATTTAAACCTTTTTATGATCTGCCTGATAAAAGCCAATCCCAGGTTAAAGTTTAGTATTGGCTGGCAATCGAAAAAGTAATTTTCATTAACGAATACGAAGCAATCTCCTTACGGAAGCTTAATAGCTTGACTTCCGGGAGCAATGAACGTCCAGGGGAGATAGAGACTAATAGAGATAGAGAAAGTCAAGTTGGGCATTCCAATCACCGGGACAATCGGTTAGACACCCGTTCAATTATAATCGACAAGGTGTCAGAGAAACTGGCTGAACCATTTCCTCGGTTGTCGATCTCGCTTCTATTCCCCCTTCTCTATGCTAACAATGTCATCCGCCGAATTCTACTCGCGTAATATTCTACATATTCTACACTAATTCGGCAATTAACTCTGAATTACTGATTACGATTACGATTACCGAGTACGATGTGATGTTGGTGAAAACTTAATCCACTTGATCTACATCAACAATCATCGGTGACATTTCCATCAAGGGGCTTACAGGGACTATGGAAAATCTATTATTGTCACTAATTCACCAACAGATCTGCTCGGTTGATGGTCGGAAAGTTACTACTACGGGATAATCATAATTATGCGAGGTGAAACCACTTTTGGATAACAACTGCTATTCGAATAGTGTTACCAATAGAATATTTATTTTTTGACGATCCATTTATTTCTATTAGTTTTGCAATAGTCTATGAGTATCTATTTATTTTCCAATCGTCCATTAGTATTCATTAGTTTTCCAATAATTAATTAATGTCCATTAGTTTTTTAACTGTCCATTAGTTTTTCAATAGTCCATTAGTTTTCCGATAGTCGATTAGTGTCTATTAGTTTTTTTAATCATCCATTAATTTTCTAATAATCCATAAATTTTTAATACTCTATTAGTTCTCCAATAATTCATTAATTTTGAATAGCCTATTGAAACCCATTAGTTGTAAAATAGTCAATTATTTTTACGATATTCCATTAGTTTTACATACTCCATTAAAATCGGTTAATTTTCAATGGTCCATTGAAATCCATTAGTTGTAAAATAGTTCATTAGTTTTTCAATAGTCTATTGAAATCCATTAGCTGTCAAATAGTCCATTATTTTTACGATAGTCCATTAGTTTTACATACTCCATAAAAGTCCATTAATTTTCAATGGTCCATTGAAATTCATTAGTTGTAAAATAGTCCATTAATTTTCAATAGTCTATTGAAATCCATTAGTGTCAAATAGTCTATTAGTTTTTCAATAGTCCATTAATTTTCAATAGTCCATTAAAATCCATTAGACGTCAAATAGTCCATTACTTTTACAATAGTCCATTAGTTTTACATACTCCATTAAAATCCATTAATTTTCAATGGTCCATTGAAATCCATTAATTGTAAAATAGTCCATTAATTTGTCAATAGTTCATTGATTTTCAATAGTCTATTGAAATCTATTAATTGTCAAAAAGTCTAGTGGTCTTTAAAAGTCGTGTAAAATCCATTAATTTTCGATAGATAGTCCATTAAAATTTATTAATTTTTAACAGTCTATCAAAATCCATTAGTTGTCAAATAGTTCATTAATTCTCAATACCTTATTAGTAGTCAACAGATTTCGTAGTAGACTATTATTTTTTCAATGGTCCATTAGTTCTTAATACACCATTAATTTGTCGATCGTCCATTAAACTCTTTTAATATTTAATACTTCATCAATTTTCTAATATTCCATTAAATTCAATATTTTCCTATTCTATCTCTACCAACGACTTTAAACCAAGAATACCCATCTCCTTCTTCCCAAAAAATAACCAAAAAATCTTCTACCCCAGCCCCCACATTCTCTTCTCGCAATCTGCGTCTTATTTCATTCCTCCCGATATATACCCACCATATAACATATACAAAAGCACAAATCCAAATCCATCCCAGCTTGTTTCTATCCACCAAATTCAGAATAATTCACTCGCGACACATGATACTTTCAATATAACTGCCTATCCTGAAGATTCACCAACCAGCCTCCAGGATAAGGACGAGACTCCAATATTCTACATTTACATCCGAAGAAAAAATGCCATTTTTCTGCGCTCTGCTCTCTTGTCAGTGATACAGGGTAAAAAGTAATAAGAAGAAATGAAAAGTTACCATGGGGGTAGGGGGTGACTAAAAAATGAATCAACCCAGGATAATAATAATAACCATAAAAAATGAAAATCTTCGACACTCTTATAGCGACAGTTGGCAGACACTTATACTTACACTTTTGTATGTTTGCATCTAAAGAAGGGTGTAGAAAGCTTTAAAGACAAGTATATGGAGTATTTAGAGGCAGCTGTAAGTGGAAACTCTATTTCTTCCTTTTTTTTGTCTTCTTTTCTTCCTTTATTCGTAGTTATACGCCATCGCATAAGTTCTTACAATAGCGAGTTAAAAAGGATGAATGCAGAACCTCGCTCAATTTAATGGGCCCAACAACCAACAACTCGTGGTATTTACTTCTTCCATCACCAACACACGCCAAGATGAAGATAGAGTTATACGCGTTCGGAAAAAAAAAAAAAAAAAAAAAAAACGAGAATTTGAATATTTTTTTTTATTTTTTTTTAACTGTCTTTGGTGACTTACAAGTAAAAAAGAAAACAAAACGTCAACTTCTTGTTTCGGCGTGAATTTATTCCTGGCAACTAAAGCTAAAGACGTATTACATATATACATACACACATATTTATATATATGATGGTACTTGGTAGTGTTGTTGGTTGAAAGCGAATTTCTGTGCGAGTTGAGAATAGAATGTATTTTAAATATACAAATAAATTGTATCGTAAATAAATATAAAATAGCAATTTTTTATTATTCATTATTATTTTAATGGTTTTTTTTATAAATAACTACATAAATAGCTATTTAAATTTTGGCTCAACAAAGATGCTATGGTGATGGTTGAGGTCAAGTGGAATGCTATTATATTTTTATAACAATAGATCGTTAATTTTGGGACGGGTTGACAGTAAATTATGGATGGGATTTAGGTTATTTAGAGATTGTGATGTTTATTATAAAGGAAGGGTGAAGGGGGAGGATTTGGGTGGTGAATTTTTGCAAGGACTTTGGGGACACTATTTTACGTTAAGTTATAAAAAATTAAGAAAATTGGTCGAGTAGTTTTGGAGTTATAGCCATTGCAAAATTAAGGTACAACCCAAAGCGCGGCAGTAGGAACTTTTGAATGAGATTTGGGGGTCAAGGATGGGAGATAGAGAAAAATTGTAGAGGACCTTTTTTGTAGGAAATTTAATTTTCTATAGGAAAGATTTTGTCAATTTTGTCGTATCTCTCATCAATTCATCATAATTTTAAGTTAAAAGTCGATACTAAATATGTTAGATAAAATCACGTGTTTGAAAAATTTTAACGTTTAAGGAGACGATCCAAGTACCCTGCTAGTGAAAAGAATGTCTATAAAAAATAATACGTAGAAATACTTTTCTTACGCATCTTAAAATTAATTTTTGAATTAATTGATAACATTTTTGAGGAAATTTCCGAAAAGTTTACTCCTTAAATAATTATTAACATTTAATTGACGAATAAAAAATATATCACTCTGAATTACCGGTGTACCCTTGACAACACCGCAAGAGTTGCCTAACCGGAAAATTTATTTCTTTTTACTGTCTAACTAAAATGACTAAGATCTTCTAGCGTTTAAAAAACCGAGGTTACTTATGCGCCAGGTTACTGCGCAAGCGGTGTTGCCAAGTCAAATACAAGACTTTAAAGAACGGCAGTTCCTTGTGATTTTTTATAAAAAATATAAAATATCTCCGTAATACGTTCGGAAACCTACTTTTGTTATTGTTTTAATCAAAAGCTTATTATTTTTTTAATCAAATTCAATGAAAATAAAATTTTTTTTTTCACCTCCGGGCGGAAAGCGTCAATTTTCCTCCCGCTGCGTTAAACGAAAATGCCGCTTTCCGCCTCCATCGAGGAGAAAAATAGTATACACACCACGGGCAGTAAATAAGAAAGCCTCGGCTTCGCCTCGGACAACAATTACATGTGATCTGAGACATTTCTTATTTTACTGCCCTAGATGTGTAATATACTATTTATAATCGATGATTGCATTAAATTCTTAACCAAATACACGGCTAGTGGAATCTCCATTTACCTACATGTAAAAATTACAATTTTCAAATCTAATTATTTCATTAAATATCCCGGAAACCTACTGTTTTTTAATTTTTTTATTAATTATTAAGCTACGTAGATTAAATTTAAAAATTTTTAGGAAGTTTTAAAAATTTGACTACTTCGCGTAGATCTCCTTAAATTTTAGGTTAAATATTGAAAATACGGAAAAATCATATGAAACCTTTTTTGTAGAAAATTTAATTTAAAATAAGGAAGGTTTTTATCATTTTTGCCCTGTTTCTTATTATAAAGTCGGAATTTAAATTTTAAATGTATTAAATAAGTTTGATTAGATCTCGTAAGATAA
The DNA here is from genome assembly GCA_905319865.3 of Cotesia congregata. Classification (NCBI taxonomy): domain Eukaryota; kingdom Metazoa; phylum Arthropoda; class Insecta; order Hymenoptera; family Braconidae; genus Cotesia; species Cotesia congregata. Next base: position 8,870,722 of record CAJNRD030001116.1, read on the forward strand.
ATTTAGAATCAAAATTTTAGGATAAATATTAAAAATATGAAAAAATTATAAGATATCTTTCTTTTAGAAAATTAAATTTCCTATCAAAAGTATTCTTATCAATTTTGCGATATCTCTAACCCTTCAACCAGAAAATCAATTTTATCATTTATACGAATTTAAAGGTGTTTAGTATAATTAGGATTAATTGTAATTAAATAAGCATGAATCAGATGCTCATTTTTCATAAGTACTTAATGGATGATGTATTGAAGATAGTTGCAGACAATCAGGTCAATCGTTGAAGTACTTGAAGAGTTAAAACGATTAAAAAAACGTAAATGCGGCAATGTGAACTCTAATGACTCCCGATCATGATAATCCGTATTAATTTTGTTAGCAATAAATATTATTCTTGTGACTGCAAAAAAAATAAGTGGTTCGTTCGTGATGAGAAAGAGAGTACAAGAAGATAAAACTAATCGAGTGGTTCGAAAAATCAATCCTTTTATGGTCATCACACTCTCATCTCACATACTGGTTAAAGTGAGTTTATATTAAAGCTGTACAGTTAGAGTCACCAAAACCAGTTGGCGGTAGTATATATCTACATCTACCAAGTGAGCACGAGCCACACGCAATGTGTCTTCTTGATCAAGAAGATAAAACTCTGATCCTTTACTTGCACCAGAGAGCAAAGGGGCCACCAAGCCCCTCGTAAAATCACGATAAAAAAAAATAAACTAACAAAGCCGTCCTACAGAAAACTGAGCAAGTAACTGCTACAAAAAATATATAATAATAATAATAATAATAAAACTCAACAAAAAGATAAAGATGAAGAAATACAGGAAGCTGCGATTCATCAGCACTGCCGGATTCTCAGCTTAGATCATCCATCATTCAGCTATATTTCTCTTTTCTCGTTTCGCTTTTCTCCTACAGCGCCCTCTCAACATTTCTTTCAAGAATTTTTTATTGTACTGTCCTTCACCCGTCGCTCAACTTCAACAATGTACAATCAATATCTCATTTTAATTTTTAATTGCTAGTTTGTAGCTCGTTTTGTTGATTTCGGAAGTTATTTTTTTTTTATTTTTAACTTCAAATTTTTCCTGAAAAATTAGAGGTACGAAAAAATTGACTCAAACCTTTTTTATAGAAAAATAAATTTCCTACAAAAAAGATTTCTTATAATTTTTTTTTTTTATTTTCAATATTTAACTCAGAATTTTTATTTTAAACTCTTTATAACACTTGATCTAATCAAGACACCTAGGATCAAATTTTAAATAAAAATTTTGGCTAAACGGTTAGAGATGGAATAAAAGTTAATTTATAATTTTTAAAAAATTTTAATATTTAACCCAGAAATTCAATTTCAACTTTTTTTGAACTTGTAGAGTAATCAAATACGCTTAGAATCGAATTGTAAGTTAAAATTTTGGCTGAAAGGTTCGAAATAGAAGAAAATTGATAGGGGCTTATTTGGTAGGGAATAAAATTTTCTATAAAAATGGTTTCTTACAATTTTCTCGAATTTCTAATATTTAACCCAGAAATCACAAGTTAAATTTTACTGCTCCGCGCTTTGGGGTGTGCCGTGATTTTTCAATGCCTATAACTCCTAAACTACCCAAACGATTGTTTTGGTTTTTTAATAATCTATTGTAAAATAGTGTCCCCTAGGTTCCTGCAAAAAATCAGCTAATCCAACTGACAAACGCCAAAAATAATAAAAAAAATGGAATGTGATAATAAATATTTCACTATTGCAATTGCTATTACTATTATTATGGAGATGCTGATAAAAATTCAACGAAAAATATACGAGAACAGAGAATGAGTATAGTATTTTGTAGTGACATACCGTGTATGTCGCACCCAGCAGACAGCTGAGCACTGAAAAACATAACGCATATAATCCGCTGAGAATATATATTTCTATTTCTCTGTTTTATGTTTTTATATATGTTTCACGTTATTTCATTTTTTTTAGTCTCGTCAACTCGTGCTTTTTCATATATTTTTTTTTTTTTCCTATTACTTGTATCTTTTTTTGACTCATCGTCGAGCCATCAACAATATTCGTACATTCATGCACAACACGCCTTCCGACAACCCGAGAATTAACCTGTTGACATTTCTTTGACAAGGTCATGCAGGCATGCTAAAACATAATGAGGAAAAAATTTTATATTAAAAGTGCAACAATAACTATTTTCATTTTTGAGATTAAAAATTTTTATTAAAAAATCCAAACTATTAATTAATTGTATTTTTAGTAATACGTCAAAAAAAGTACCAAAAAGCTAGCCATAGCTTCCAGCATTGATGAAGACCCCGTATGTCTGCTTACCATGACAATAGCTCATAAAATATGATACCGTCTGGTCTGAAATGTGGTTTCTCTTAATATTTTTCGGCGCGACTTATTATTCTGCGAATGCAACCAACGTAGCTTAAAGTATAGACTGGAACTGCAACGACTCGTCTTTTTGTTACAATAAGAGCCGTCTGAGGTCATCATGCATAAATAAACTCACACTGTCTTGCTTTTACTTGCTCTTGTACTCAAGTAGCTTAAACCAGGGAAAACGATACCGATTTGTCGGCATTTTCGAGCACCACCACCAATCCCAGACTACCACAGACGTGTCAGTGACCACTATCCCAGCGGGTAAGTGACCACAACTGGAATTAAGAGACACCAAGGTCAGGTGCAGAGCGTTTATTCAATGAGCTCGATCTTACTTTACCTTTCTTCAGTAGATTTACTGGACCCAGGTGCTGAGCATTTAACATTTAATGGTTAATCTTGAAGAATGGGGATTTTGGCGGATTTTTTCATCGTAAACTATCGCAGATACGGAAAATTTGTTAGAGTAAAAAAAGTTGGAAAATTGACGCTAAAATACGGAAAAAATTTTTAAGTTGGTAAATTGGCCATAGGAAAAAAGTTTTCTTTGTTAGCTATGAAAAAAATCGTGTTTTTGGGCATTCTACCTCCTTTAACTTTGAGATGATAAGTCATATAAATGTGAGATATTTTTTTCTAATACCTTATTCATGGTACTGAAATACTACGGGGGTGTTTTGGCTAAGTAATTGTAAATAGTTTTTTTTTGGCAATTAAAAATAAAAGTTAGCTAAAAATCACTGTAACTTGATGAAAAAAAAATAAAAATTTTTTTTTAAGTTAATACCAGTCAGGAGACTAGAATTTGAAAAGATAAATAAAAATAAGTTTTTAAATTCACCATTCTTTGACAGTAAATTTACGGGTTATAGCCATATCTAATGGGTTTGCGTGCTGGAATCTGCTTAATGCTTTGAATGCGTGACTCGAACAAACTCGGATCATTTCTGCGTTTGGAAGTTTCGACTTTCAGCGATTATTTCGACCCGTAGACTTCAGCAATCATTTATCAGTGAAATCTGAGCATAATTAGATAGCTTGGATTGTAGGATGATCAGTTGATCGTAGAGCTAGAGTGTCTTATTGAAAAAGTTATGGGCTAAAGGAAAAGTATATGGTATTTATCAGGAAAAAACAAGTAAAAGAATAACAAGTTACACCCTTAGAGAGTAGCGTGAAAATTTCTTAATGCCGCTATACAGGATCAGGGAGAGCTTGGTTGAAAAGTTTTTCGCCCCTGCTTTTCTTTTCTCTTCTCTTACTTTTTAGCTGTTTTTTCTTTACAAAGACTTTCATAACAAACTTCTCACTCTTTGATAAATTTTATTTGACCTTTTTTTTAGCATGCCCTGATTATAAATCCTGTTTACTAACTTACTTCTTCTTATACTTTGGCTTCGTCTTTGTCGCCGTTCAACGTGTTTCGATGCTTCTTTTCAGGTTGATCCTTGGGAAAAAAAATAACGGGGATGGAAATTTACAATTCAATATAAATATTCAATTGACAATACGTGTTATAAAGTAGGTTGTTATACATGATTCATATATGGTTGTATATGACAACATATAGTTTGTATGGTTCTACTATGGCCATATACGATCCATATGGATCTTTAATAATCACATATGGTTCATATGATTCTTATATGATAACATATGGTTCATGTGTAGTCATTATATGGTCACATATAATTCATATGGTTCTTCTAAGGCCATGTACATTTTTTTCTAATCACACCTAATCTCCATATAGTTGACACATGGTTCATATGGCCCATATATCATCAGATATATAGTTCATATATAATATATAGTTTATATATGGTCAAATGTGACTCATACGGTTTTTTCATAGTCACATCTGGTTCTTGTATGACTAAGTTTGGTCTATATAGTTTTTATATGATCAAACATGGTCAGATATAGTTAATAAATCATCACATATGGTTCCTCTATGATCACATATGTGTCATCTATGACTACACATGATTTTATATGATCTTTGATCACATATGTTTCCTCAAGCCCTTATTAGGTCACATATGATTTATGTATGATCACATATAGTTCCTAGGATTTCTTTATGATCACATGATTTTTATACAATCATATATGGTTCTATATGATCATATATGGTTCTATATGATCATATATGGTTCTATATGATCATATATGGTTCTATATGATCATATATGGTTCTTGCGTGATCATATATGGTTTTATATCATCATATATGGATTCTTATGAACATATATGCTACTATACGATCATATATGGTTCTATATGATCATATAGGACTTTACATGATCACATACGACCATATATTCAAAAAATTGAATCCTAAAGCTCACTTGCCAACAAAGAGTCATAAAAAAAGTGAGTCTGGGATTGTCGGATTACTTGTTAGTTTGTTATCCTCGGAATGAATCCGTGGCATAGCGTAGATGATAGAGTGGATGAATTCAGTGAGACGGCGGGAGGTCTTGCAACGAAGGACCTCACATGGCGCAGGACAATGAAGGTGGTCTGGTAGTACACTTGCGTAGTTTACTTACTTTCGTCTGCTGCACCAGGGTGCCTTCGCCTTATATAAAACCATACCATACCATACCAAACACCGGCTCGGAAAAAGTCGAGTCATCCATTCTATTCCACTACACCCGGCTAACCACTGGACACCCTTCTACACTATATACACCGTGAAAATGAAAGCCACTCGCCGTCGCCCGGGTCTAACGGAATTACCCCGAGATCTCTTGTCTGCCGAGGGATCCCCCCCCCCCTCCCACCCTGTCTCTATCACTATATAAAATTCGAGAGTAAGAGTGAAGAGGCATTATTATTATTATTATTATTATTTTTCATCAGATTATCCGTTTATAATCACAGATAATCGGCGGAACCTTTTCGGCACATTATTTTTAACTGTAAAAAGCTTTTTTAATAATTGCAATGTAATCCTCTCTCCACCCTCTTTTTTTCTTTTTAAGCTTTTTTAATCAAACTAAGTGTTGGCTTTTATTTCCTAACATTGTTTTGTGAAATTACAATTGTGAATTTTTTTATTTCTGTTTTTAGATCCTAGATACAAAATTCGCACGATCGCACAAATTTTTAAAGCACAAAGAAAATATTCTCCTTCCGCTGTAATCAACCGTCGGATTTTTCCTTCAAAGGGAAGAACAAATTTTATGGTTTTATATTTTAGTCACGATCATACACCCCTTCTTCGTCGATAAAGAAACTAAGAAATTTTGAAAATTGTATTTATTATTATTAATTCTTAAGATATTTTTTTAAAGAAAGAAAGGAGAGCAAAAACACGAATTGTAGAGCAATTTTGTTTATGCTGTAGATTGTAGACTGCGGAGAGTAGTTTGGTCTCGCAACAACCGTTGTGTTACGGGTACTTGGCTTTTCTACTTTCCTTCAACCATGAAAACCCAAATTACTTGCTTAGTTTACTGGCTCTTAGTGTTTACTCCGAAGGACACTTTGTTTCTAAACAACAACGTTTAAACCAACGTACACATATGTAAAAAGATAAATATGTACTTTCATAAATTTTTGAGAATAATTATATAGCTTTTTACAGTTAATTCTTCTTCGATAAACGTTACAAAACGTTTAATACTTAAAAAAAATTGTGATTGGATTTTATTGAAATTGTTTTCGAAGAAAATTTGAGATTTTGATTAAATTTGAAGTTATTTTCAAGATTCAGCATGTTGAGTATTTTTTTTAGTTTAGCATCAAAACTAGTCGTTCGATCTTTTTTAAATTATATAAGGACCTAAAGGTTGATAAACTATGTCGAATGCCGCAAGCCGGATCAAAATCGGTTGATTTGTTCAATAATTATTTTCAGAAATTAAAATTTCCAAAAAGTGGTCATTTTTGAATTTTTGGATATTTCTTGAAAAAATCGACGCATCAAAACCAGGCTTGGAGTCTTTAAAGGGGTTTGACCTCCTCTAAGCTCTTCTAAAATTTCAAGCTACCTAATCAATTCATTGATGAACACTTTCCAAATTTACACTTTTCCCAAAAACGTTTCTCTGGATGACCTTCAAAATAACTCAACGGATCGCTATCAAAACAATCAAATCCCAACTTCGACTCCTTCACTGTTCATAACAAAGCCGAAGAATCTTATCAAGGACATCGGACACCCATTCCTACGTAACAATATACCTTACCAACTGCAGGAAGGTATCATTGTTGGTGGGTCTTAGCATTGTTTATTAACACCCGACACCGTGATACCTCAGAGTGTGGTTACGCGAAACTTAAAGCAAGAGTTGGTAGTTACCAACAATTGATCCTGGTATTATAGTTGAGCTACCGTGAATCAGTACGTGGCTTGTACAATTCTGGAAAATGAATTGGATGATCCATACCTCGCGTGGAACAAAACAACAACAACAATAACCATAACAGCAACAACAACTTAGAGATGCTGCGGTGTTCTTGAGAACAATCCAACTTTGTGAATTTAGATTCGCACAGCTTTGCAGCAGATGTTGTGCTAGCAGTAGTCTCGGTGATATATGGCGCACTATATATACCGTGTCCATTCACAAGATGATGGATTGAGTCTACATCTTCTACATTGAGTTAGTCTTCTGGAATGCAAACATCCTAACCAAGATGTATCATCTTCATCTTGCTTTATTCCAACCTTTTATTACCATTCTCTGTTGGTACTATCACTATATATCTCTTGGTGCTTCCAGCCTCCAGCTACAAGTCTGTTAATGTTGTATTAATGCAGTAAGAAAGCTCGTTCATCAACTGAGCTTCTGAAAGTTTAGCAACACAAGAGCCATAGTCTAGGTACCTTAACAACAACACCCGCGATAAATTCTGAATTCCAAGATCCAAGACTAAAGACGGTCCTAAGCAAACTACCAAAGACTCTTCAAACTCGACTCGAGTGGAATCGAGCGCCACAGCAGTCTTACACCTTACTCTCATAGCCCAAAGCATTGGTGGGTGCAAAATCATTCGACACCATCCCTATTTCAACGACGAACGGCTTCAGTTCTGATATTAGGGATAAAGCTCCAGCTAGTCAATAGAAATTGAATCCGTCAAAGGACAGGATTCCGATGCGAAATAAATGTCCAAGAGGATAACGAAACCGAAAAAGGGTATCAGATGTATCTGTACTAAAGAGAGCTTTTACGAAAATCCATTTGACGATCGTTAAAGTCCTTCTGGATAACGAGTTCATTGTCGTCGGAAAGTTAATCTAGGAGAAAATGGAATATTGGTAGATGCTATCGAGGATTTTTTTTTTTTCTTTGATTAGGATAACTTTTGACGAAATTTAACGATTTTGACTCGGTTTATGGTATTCGACGCAGTTTACCAACCTTCAAGTTCTGATGAAATTTTAACCAGATCGAGCGATTAGTTTTGACGCTAATTCAAAAAAAGATTATTCTCAAAAAAAAAAAAAATTGAGAATTTTTCAAGATTGACTCCATCAATTAATTCCGAATTTTGTATAGAGTTTGAATGAGTCAAGCCCTTTCAATTACTGTAAGCTCGGTTTCAATCTATCGATTTTTTCAAAAAATTAGAAACCAATTTTTTTTAATTTCAATTTTTCACGATAACTCTGAATCAAATCAGCCTATTTTAATCGGGTTTGCAGTAATCTACGCAGCTTTTCAACCTCTAAGCCCTAATAAAATTTGAAAACAATCACACGAGTAGTTACAATGCCAATTGGAAAAAAAATGTTCTCACAAAAGCTACATTTTCATCATAACTCAGAATAATCCTATAAGTAGACACTTTCTACACCACATACAGTGATTTGCATAAAAGCAAGATCAAATTCTTTTCTTTAACACGAAAAAGCTCTAGTAACATATATATTAGTATATCCCATTACGTGAGTTTTCTATCGACTTTATAGTTTGCGCAGCCTCCACAATTCTCATGGGCCACACTCATGTAACAAAAACAGTCTTATAAACCTATATCTATATATATGTTTATAAAATAAAAAATATCGTATGAAAAAGATAAGAAAAGAAAAAGGTGAACGTCAAAGGATAATTAACTCTTGTCTGAACACAGCTATATTGGTTCTTTGTGATACGTGGCAGAGAATGTTGGATAGTGACTGAAAGCCATTTTTCTAACGCTTTTGACCTGACATCGTATATACAAACACATACGTATGTATGGATGTTGGGCGTGTACGGATATATTTATAATAAAGTGGTGGAAAAGAAAATGTCATTCGTTTGCCGTCATAAATACCAGACCGAGTCATAACTCAAGACTAATACTAACTAAATTCACGTTCGATGGAATTTTTATCTGAATATAAAGATATAACTTCGATGTCAATGTCTGTTGGATATTTATTCAAATTTAATCAATTTTATATTCATATTTTTTTATCTTGTTATGGGTTATGGTATGGAGAAAAAAAATATATATATGCATATAAAAGTAAACAACAGATTCAGGAATTAATATTCATTAGAAATAAAAAATCGAGATTTTGTTTAATTTCAAATCTTGATAACTTTTTTAAATATTGCTCTGACTAAAAATATACAAGAGTAATTTTTCTTGATAAATTGTTTCTTAAAGAAAGTCCTGAGATTTAAATTTAAAAAAAGTAAAAAATAAAATAGTTTTCTTTGTTAGGTTTAGAAAAAACAAAATTTGTTGGGGGGATAAGTAAAAAGTTTTGAAATTTTTTTCACTTATGTTCTATAATACTGCACTAGAAAATTTTTTGGACAAAAATATTACAAGAAATTCGTAGCAATTAAAATTGAAAAAAATTTCAAAATTTTGACAATCGATAACTTTTGAACCAATTATCGGTATAAATAATTACAGGAGTAAAAAAAGTTGGCAAATTAATAGTAATTGTTGTAAAAGAATTCAAAGTTTATGGTTTTCCCATAGGAAAAAAGTTTTCTTTGTCAGGTATGAAAAAAAGCGTGTTTTTTCTTATAAAAAAGTTTATAAATCTTAATGGATTAAATTAATCTCTAAAAAAAAGCAATAACATGACGTTATAATTAAAAATGAAGATTAACGATAAGAGTTTAGTAACATCAAAGCAACTATTTGTTCATTAGACTGGTTAATTTGTTGTGGAATGCAGTATTTCGAGTTTAGGATCGTATTCTGAAACTATTTGAGCAGATGTGTAATTGTAATTATAATTATATATACTTTAGATGAATTTAATTACCGAGTAATATAACAATCCAGAATATTAATTGGAATAACTCTCGGCATAACTCAGCGGGTCTGTTCAATTTCAATCTTGATTCGAAATATCCGATCCAATAAGATGTGGATTTATTATATTATTAAGAGTGATAAAAATAAAAAATGAAGACTTTAACTATTGAGACAGGTGTCGCTGCAGGTTGATAAGGTGAATGGTCAGAGTATTTGACAAGGGTGAAGTGAACGAGGGTAGATTAGACGTAGGGTGTTGTTATATATTACTGCCAGGTAAGGAATTCTCCACTTGTGATAATTACCCCAGTGTATCTCTGTAACATTATACAGTTGTAGTTGGTAGTATATATAACATAACATAATATAAGATAATATAATGCACTCCTCCTCTCTCTACCCCTTTCTATTTATCTGAAGGGAGCACTTTAGGTAGTGTCCCCTTGCGAGACAGGCCACCCTTTTCGCAGTTACCTCCTACCTTATACTTCCTCACTTGATATTACTCTTTATAGAGCTACTACCACTACAAGTACAACAACCAGTACTTTCATACTCCCTATGTACTCACCAGTATGAGCTTTATCGAGTGACTCTCTTTCTATTCTACCATAAAGGCACTTGTACATATTTATATTATGCGAAAAATATGCTTTTGACTAAAGAGACTCTTCAAAACGTGTCACGGTTTATCGAACAATGAATCTCTGTCTCATTGTCCTCCATTTTTATTATTACACTACGAATTTTAGTCATTTTTCCTTAAATTCTTTTTTCAATTCTTCAAAAAAGTTACTCGCCCCAATTATTTCTTCCAATTACCCGAATAGTATCCAAATACAACATGTCAACTGAGATTAAAAAAATATTGCGACAATAAATCAGTTGTTATCTCAAAGAAAAATGGCACTGAAGGTGGAAAAATGCCGTTTTTTTCATACCTAACAAAGAAAACTTTTTTCTTATGGGAAATTTTAGTAGTTAAAATTTTTTTTTGTACTTTATGGGTAATTTGTCAACTTTTTTTAATCTTATAATTTTTTCATAACTCTCATTATTTTCGAGAAAAAAATGATCAAAAATCGGCTTAGCGAAGAATCGAAGCTTTTAAAAAAAAAAACTCGGTAATGAAGACCTTAAGCTTGGATAAATAATGGAATAGAATATAAAATGAGGTGCCGAGAGGGAGTATAAAAATAAAAATAACTAAAAGGCGACAAGAAGGATAGACTTAACTGCAGTGGCAAAGTGGGAAGAGGAAAAGGACAAGCTGTGGAAACATGCCGTGAGCAGCGGCAACCGGGGTTTGCCCTGATATTACAGATATTGAATATTGATAGGGTTTGACTCGGTTGAATGACTTAATTCTACAAGAGCAAGACTAAAGATTTATCGTACTAGCTGGCTGTTGGGTGCTTTCTTAACACTAAGATCTGCTTTAGAAACAACTTATTAATCTAAGCCGGCTTGTACAAACTTTACTTTTTAAATCCTTATCTTACATTCTCATTTCTTATACAAATTCACACCCATACTTAACATAACCTAACCACTCATCTTATTCATATATTTATCTATTTTATTTACGAGCTGACGTTAATTACATAAAATTTATCACTAATCCAAAAATTATCCAACACCTTTTTATTGAAAAATCTCAAAACAAAATTTGTCTTGAGTGGTTTTTTATTAATCTTATATTAGCGTGATATATTTTGTGATCATGGTGGGTGGCCTCGGATATATTTTATTTTTTTTCCCAAAACTAATTTACCGCTACCGATCGTATACGAATGCATCAACGTGGTAGTTAAGGTAATACACAAGTTTTTTGCAGGTTCACTACCGAGAAACCGATGAGTTTTTTTGTTTGTAGTAAAATAATTATTTGGTTGAACCTCGGAAATGTTAAATGTTGATTAAAATTTAATATGTAAATATATAATCTTATACATCTATATTTACGGATATATACATGATGATCATTGGAAGTTAGTCCGCTTTGCAAATACAGCTTCTTTTATACTGATCGACTATCTAAATCTTGAAACGATCGCTGCAGAAACTACCGGGCGTGACCATGTATATTCGCCGACGGCTACTACACGTGAGGTCTATACTTATTTGGTCTTATTTAGTTTCAAGGTAATAAAATAACCAAACTTTCGGCTCTTTATTTTTATCATACCCATTATTCTGCCGAGCAAATAACCATTGTCGTTCAACGGCAATAAAATTAATCAGCCAATGAAATTATTAATTCTACAATAATACCTTTATATTTATATATGGATACCCCCAGTAATCATTGCTTGCAAAAAATAATCATTGGAAGGGTCAAAACTCGCGTCTATAGCCAAAAAACACGATTTTTTTATTTCCTAAAAGTGCAAAACAAATTTTCTTAACATTCCTTTCACTACAAAACCTCATATTATTCGAGTACAATATATAAATTATGGAGAAAAAAATATACGGAATATATATGACTTATTATCTGGGAGATAAAGGAGGTGAAATGCCCAAAAACGCGAATTTTTTTATACCTAACAAAGAAAACTTTTTTCCTCTGGAAAATTATGGGAATTTCAGTTTTTTTTTATTAATGAGAACCGATTTGCCAACTTTTTTTACTCTTACGATATTTCTATATCTTTCATAGTTTTTGTATAAAACTAATTTTTTGTATGGATATGAGCAACAATGGAGATAAAAGATCAATTACCAATACATGAAAATTAAATTCCAGCGATGGCTCTATTGTATATTTTCTACCAGAATAGTAAAATTGTTTATAACCGGTAAAATTTATATATTGAAAACACTGATGCTATACTACACTAGTTTAAATGCTCGGTATAGAAAGGAAAAACCCATCAGAAGAGACTCGCAAATGTTTTGAGTGACAGCAACTGAGCAAAATGAATATTTAAAGAACAATAACACCGACAAATGCTGGGTTCCCATGGAATACTCGACTAAAAAATATAATGCCATATACGCACAGCAATAAAATTTATACTGCTTTTAAAGCATCGTAAAATAGATGGGATAAAAATCCTCTTAATTTATTTATTTATTATTATTATTATTTTATCTAACTATTATATGTTGTATATTTATATTTACATCTACTTTGTCTATTCACAACTATGTATTTTGACATATAAGCATACAACAACACACCAAGAAGGTTTTAATTCATCCAAGAATTTTTTAACAGCTACTAATTTAAATTTAACGATCAGAGTAAAAATTAATTCAGTAGCTGACTAAATAATTACCTAACTATTTCAATGTAAAGTATAATTTGATGATTACTAATTAAAATAATGACGTCAATAAAGAATATTATAAATACCTATGCTAAATTAATTAGACATAAAGTAAATATCTCTATTTCTTTATACAGTCAATTTGGCGAATTGACAATTTTTGAATAATTTTTCTTTAAGAAAATACTACAGATACAAAGTTTTTATGAGAATGAAAAAAGTTGACAAATTGGCCGTGAAATACGGAAAAAATTTTTGAGTTGGTAAATTAACCATAAGAAAAAAGTTTTCTTTGTTAGGTATGAAGAAAATCGCGTTTTTGAGCATTTTACCCCCTCTATCTTTGAAATAATGAATCACATATGTTTAAAATATTTTTTTCTAGTACCTCAAATACTCTGTTTGAACAGTACAAGAGCGGTTTGGATATATAAATTATATGAATAATTTTTTTTAGTAATTGAATAAACTATTTCATAAAAAAACGCTTATAACATGCTGAACGACTTTTGTGAAAAAAATTCAATCTTATTATCATTTAGAATACCAAAATTCTTCTGTGAATAATAGTAAAGAAAAGTTTTTCAAAATGAAAACAGTTTGAAAGAATAGATTGAAATTCTGAATGGAATTTTCGAGGTGTTTTTTTTCTTCAAAATAGTAAAAAATGATGGATACCATTAATCTAAAAGCATTTGGAAGCTCAAGAACCCGGGTGGTTAAATGTCGTGAGATTCGAGTTGTGATGATGGAAGAGGTGTTAGTAGTGTGTTTAGTGAGAAGAGTACAAGTAGGAATACAAGTGGAAGAAGAAAAAGAAGTATAGAGTCTAGCCCGCGGTGGTGGTCGTTTGGTTCTGCATGAAAGAATCCAACGTACGATGACTCTTTGACTTTGACGTTACACTGGCTTAAACTTTCTTCGAGTCCACCAGAGCGTCGTCAAAGCACGTACAAGTCCTCATATATGTATATATTTGGTATATATATGCGGCTCGGATGACTACGTTGACAGACTAAAGAAAGGATCTGTTCGATCCTCTTTACTTTCGTCTCATCTTTTCTACTTCCCAAGAAGACTACAGAATACCTTTTACTTTTATTTCTAGGTACATCGTTGGGAATCCGCCCTCAGTACTTCCAGAAATGACAGTCGTGCACGGAAAAAACTACAAGAGCTAAAATCTACAAATGATTGCTCTCACTGTCTATTATTCAGCGACATTTGACCATACAAACACTGAATTCATTTAAAAGACAGCTCAGATGAAAGTCGAAACGTTTTTTACTTTTTTTTCACCAAATTATAAGCATTTTTAGCGAAATTTTTTTTTAACTTGAGAAAAAAATTATTTCAATAGTTAAAATGTCCAAATTACCTCGATAATATTAAAGTCCATCGGATAAGGTAGTGGGAAAAAAGTATTTCATGCACTTATTACTCGTTATCTCAAAGATACAGGGGGTAAAATGGTGAAAAACGCGATTTTTTTCATACCTAACAAAGAAAACTTTTTTCCTATGGCCAATTTACCCAACTAAAAATTTTTTCCATATTTGACGACCAATTTTTCAACTTTTTTTACTCTTATAATTTTTTTGTATCGGCAATAATTTTTCAAAAACAAATTATCCAAAAACCACCTTTTTTCAGTATGTTGTAAATTAATGTAAAATATCAACTGAGACTCAAATTTTTACAATACAATCCTCTACTGACACAAATAACGAGTTAAGAAACAACAATGTACTTCCTAAAATTGACCGTCATGTCCCAATAATTCATCATACATTAAGCATTCATCCATCCACACACATCAATTTTAAACGCATTCATTATAAATTACGTCAATTGAAATTGATTTAACTATTAATGGGCTTTATGAACCATAGAATGATCCGTTTCAGCCAGTTATTATTACCTCATCTATATTTATAAACATGTATGTATATATATAACCACAATCGACATACGGGCGAATAGTAGTAATAGTAATAGTAAGTAAACCTTACATTAACCATCTTTTAATTAAATTGTAAGACTTGCATTATCACTTGAATAGAACCCTCTCAATCCCCCGGCTTATTCATAATTTATCTATCGATTACCAGCTACAAGACTTAAATAAGCCATTACGTTTCCCCTTTCACTTAGTAGAACTTGTTTTTGCGAATCAAAGTTTGTCTTTTTTTTTAACTAAATGCTTATAAATTGAATAGAGAGGAAAGAAATAGAAAAAATAATAATAAAAGAGAGTCATAAGTGCCGATCCAAACATGATTGCTCGTCGACCGGAACATTGTGACAGTTCATGAGTCCCTCGGCGCGGCGGGTCCCAATTTCCGGTGGTTGAGGTCGACGAACCATTTTATTTGGATTGCCAATTGTTTTTCACCCTTATTTAACTTCAGAGCTTTTTTTATTTTCCCCTCAGAGGTTATTGATATTTTCAAAAATTTACCTACGGAACACTATTAAAAATTCATTCTGTTGTCTTTGAGAAGTTTAGTTAAAGTTATTGATACCAAATAAAGAAAAAAGTTTTTTTTTCAATTAAAATACAAAATTGTTATTTATTAAAATCAATGTTAAGTTTATAGTGAAGAGGAAGGAGGTTTTTTAATTTTATAGACAATAAAATCTAAAAAGATTAGTAGATGAAAGTTTCTGCGCGCGTATTTGGGCATACTCTCCCGGCTCGTTGCACAAACTCACAAAAACTTTTTTTTTTGTCATATTCATAAGTAGCATGTTCGATTTAATTGTTTTTAAAAAATTTAGTTAAAGTTATTAAGACAAAAAAAAAAGAAAAATATTTAAATAATTTATTTGTTGAGGTACAATTTTAAATAAATGAAGTTATCTTTTTATAAATTTAAATTTAAGCGGCAGTGACGTAATATTATATCCGGTTTGCAGCGCCATCTTACAGAGAGTTTAAAAACTATATCCATATTTATGTTTGTCATCTAAAGTAAATTAGAAGTTAGAAGTATTTTTTTTTTTTCAACCCATTGATTTTGTTTATTTTAGATTTTCCTGTGTTAATTAAAAAAACAATTATCGGCTGTATTACTTGACAATATTTATTTTGTTAGATTAAGTTTAACTTTTTAATGTTTGATAGTAATTTTTATTTTTTGTTCCCAACCAGACGGATATAATTCTGTGACAGTCAATGATAATTGTTTTTTACACTAAAATTTTCTTCTTTTTGATAAATTTAAATAAATAAAATTTTTAATCAAAAGTTATCAGAATATTCCGTACATACAAATAAATAATTCTTTTATTTATAAGTTTCTCTATTGTCACCCGTATTGTAAAAAAGTGAAAAAAAAAAACCCTCGGCTCTAAATCTTTTTCCAACCCTTACATCTAAGATTGCGTAATTTATCACTGGAAAGTTATTTTATCTGAAGAAAAGTAATGAAAGTGAGCCTCATTTTTTTCCCCAGTTGAACTTTCGAATCCTCAGCGGCTCAATTCTGATAAATTCTATCGAGATTACCCATTTCCGTTTTGTGAATCCAGACTATGTATACGCAGCTGAAAGCTTATAAGAGATGATCTGATGATACTGATGATTTACCACAACCTAGTAATCAACAGTGACATCTCAATCAATATTGATTCCCAGGATTTTAATTGCTGAAGAAATATATTCAATAAAAAACAATTGATGATGATTATAAATACCAGGTATGCTAATCGATAATCGAGAGTCTGCCGTCTATAATTGATAA
Source organism: Cotesia congregata (assembly GCA_905319865.3). Classification (NCBI taxonomy): domain Eukaryota; kingdom Metazoa; phylum Arthropoda; class Insecta; order Hymenoptera; family Braconidae; genus Cotesia; species Cotesia congregata. The sequence goes on from CAJNRD030001116.1 coordinate 8,887,368, forward strand.
TTGAAGAACAAATTGTCGTCGTAAAGGAGGCGGAGCATCCAGCACAAGACTGGTAGTTGCCGGTAGCTATATCATCAACAAACTGGCAATTATCCGTAATGCAACGTTGCATGAAAGGTATTTATAGAGCTGGTAAATCGTCAGCATCGAGTTTTTGAAATCAAGGGCTGGTGATAGTAAAGGGACTGTTTTACTTTGTGGCGACATAGGAATCTTGGGTCATCAATCAGGATCCAAATCCGTCAACAAATCCCTCCTAAATGTCCGCTAAAAGGTTTCTGACTAAAATCTCAACTTATCAGCGGATTCAATGACAATGAGATCACTTTTGATTGATTGACATGTCAGATAGTCCATCTTGCTTTCAGATGATGATGATGATCATTACAATAGATTTGTTATTTCAGTGAAAGGAATATGTAACGAAAATCGATCGTAGGTTTTATTTCAAGATTGTCCGTTTTCTTGTTGATCATAATAATGATGACCATGATAGTCCGAATCATGATTGTGATATCCTTAAAAATGCCTAGAATTATCATGACTATGATTGTCGTAGTGATAACCATGGTTATGATGATCATGATCATGATAATTATGACTATGATCATGATCATGATAATCATGGCCATGATCATGATGATAATGACCAAGATCATGATGATAATGATAATGGTTATCATTATAAAGATCAATAAGATCATAGTCGAGATTATTATGATTATGAATATGACGACCATGTTCATGGTGATTATGATCATGATGACTGTAACCATAAATATAACCATGTTCATGATTGTTACGATCATGATGATTGTGACCATGAATATGATCATGATCATGGTGATTATGACCATGATCATAATAATGAAAATCACAACATTACCCAATTAAAACAATTGTTGACACTGTAGTTGACCAAGTAATCGATTTTCCGGCGCCTAAATTCCGCGGATTGTAATGTATCTTCTAAATTCCTGGAAAATTCAATTAGTAACACAAGCTACCACTTTTATGGAATTCAATATCAAAGGACTGTTAGTCCCTACAAGTCCTGGTACAGAGTATGAGTCTAGGGTGAATTGGATCGGTGTAATCCGAGTAGCTCTTAACGAAGATTAATCAGTTAATGGCAGATTGTTTGGCCTTATGATACGACAGAGCACCGCCAAGGTTTCACCCAACGCGGTTACCAAAAGGGTCTACCACACCCTCGTGTCTCACATCTCACATCTTAGTATCTTGGTATCTTTGTAGGGTCGTTCAGTTTGTTATAACTTATAATAGTGTCCAAGTATCCGATAGCACTACCAGCCAATGAAGGGTTACAGTCTATTGAAACCCTGGCTTTCGTATAGCTGTAAGGATTGCTTCTGCTCTGACAAAGAAACTATTATTAGAGCGAGGCTAGAATGATAGAAGCCTGGCAACTTCAAACCACTTGATCCGAGACAATGACAATGGAGATATTGTAAGCTCGGTGGATACTTGGCACGACTGAACCAACATTCAAGCACTCGGCTTCTAAAGAAATGAAATAACGATAAAATTTCTTAAAAAATTACGAAGCTCATTCATTTTATATGGACCAGTCGCCATAAATACTCTTGATGGAGCATAAATCCAGGGAATTTAACCGCGAACCAATTTCCCTTGGTTATGTTTTCGGTCTAGGTTTTGCCAGACGATAAAACACATTCGCAATGATGGAATAACTCCGCAGCAGACACTTACCAGGTTCCTTTCTCTGAAGATGAGGATGGAGATAGCCCGAGAGCAAAAAGTAAAAGGTAAGTACCTGATGTCATCTCGTCTTAGCGATCGATGAACCGCCGGAAGCTACATTCGATTGATGTGACTTTGGAGTCCTCGAGTTATGGGACGAACTACGTCAGCTTCAGCATCAGCTTGATACTCGTAGCTATTACGGGGAATGAATAGGCCAAGCTTTGAGGATCATACTCTTGCTGGATGACAACCTGCTATTCATCTTTATTGCATTTTTTTTTCTTAGATAGAGTATATTTAATATGATTATCATTATCATCATCATAATCATAGTCCTGATTATTATCATAATTATGATCATGTTTATTACAAGCATTATTATTATTATGATCATGATCATCGTGGTCACCATAATCATGGTTATTATCATCAACCATCATGTATACGTTCATAATGATTATAATCGTCACTGTAATCATGGTCATGATTACAATTATTATTTTAATCATGTTTGTAGTCATGATCATCATCATACTCATGAATATCTTCATAATCGACATGTTGTACATGGGTATGATAATTAATAGCATCATGTTACAGTACATTATGATCATAATTATCATCACGATCATAATCACTACATCATGTTCGAAGTTCTATTAGTTATCATGACCATGATCAAGGTCATCATGATAATTATGATTAAGGTTATTATGATTATCATGATCATCATGTTTAAGGTCATTATGATTATTATGATCATCATGTTTAAGATCATTGTGATTATCATCATAATCATGTTCAAGATCATTGTGATCATGATTATCTTCATTATCCTGATTGATATCAACATCATGGTTGACATCATCATCATCATGATCACCATTTTGATCATAATTATAGCTATGATAATTATGACTATGATCATAGTGATCATCATCATTTAGAAATCCATCAATTTTAGTAAAATTAATTGAATTTTGATGGAAGTCAAAGGGTAAACAGATTTCAGGAAAGGTCGGCAGTATATGGTTAGGGTAAAAAGTGTTACGGATCTGGGGAAACAAAAAGTTTGCGAATAAGGACCTAGCGATGCATTTATGTCGTAGGGTGGAAGAAGAGGAAGAGTGGGAGAGGGGAAGAAAAGTTTAGCAAAAAGAAAGTTGGTAGATGAAAAATTCTGGGTGGAATTCTTTGTAGGCAGTGTGCGGTGATCGGTGATACCGTGGGGTTTCGTGGTCGGATGCTGGATGGTAGTTTTTATCCAGACGGATGATGGGGATCGTATCGATTACTTACTCGGGAATTAAATTACCGGTGATGTAGTGAATGTGTTTGATATTTCTGTTTGATCAATGGTCCTTAACAAATATATACGCGTAAATATATTTACAGATGATTTCATTTTAATGTACATCCTTTTATGTTTTACGAGTCATTAATGCCTGGAATTAAATATTTATAGTGTTTTTAAATATATTTAAACGATACGGATAATTTGTCGTGATTAAAATTTTTAATATAAAGTTGGCAGTAAATAATTTAAAATTTTTGGTTCACTATTATAAGTTCAGAATTACTGGGATAATTATCAAGTTTAATGTTTCATCTTCTTGAATGAAATTCAAGATCTAGATAATTAAAGCAAGTACGGTAGAATTACAATTACGTATGAGTATTAGTCTGTTGGTAATAAGCATACGAAATGATGACATGAGTTTGAAATTTATGCAAATATATTAAGCATTTGTAATTAGTTGACACTATGTTGTACTTTGAATTGAAAACACAAACATTTGTTTTGCCAAATCGATTACTGTTATTTTTTGTACTAAGTAAAAAGTACATGGTAAATGATTGTTAGGAAACAATATGAAAGCATTAATTTTTAATTTTATTGTGGCAGTTTTCGTGCCAAGTAAAAAAATGATTGACATAATCCACGCCAAGTAAAAACTACTTGGCAGGTAATTTTTTATTAAAGAAGCAAGATTTTATTTAAAAAGTAATTTTAAATTTAATAAAAGTAATTTTTATGCCAAGTAAAGATACTTGGCACGAATCATACAAAGTAACAATTTACTTGGCAGAAAAATATTCTTAATAAGTTGGACAAATAATCAATTCGGAATTTTATAAATGTTAGATTTCGTGCCAAGTAAGAAAACTACTTGGCTTAATTCACGCAAAGTATGATATATATATACTTTTATATTATAGATATACTTTTCACTTAATTGTAACAAAAAATACAAAAATTTATTTGAAAAACTAATTTTTGATTTCATAGAAATAATTTTTATGCCAAGTAAAAAGTATTTGGCACGTGATAAATATTAAAAGTTTTCTGATAAGTTGATATTTTATTTTTACAAAAGTAATTATTCATTTTAAATGAAGATTACTTGGCACAACTTACGCCTAGTAAAAAATACTTGGCACAATATGATCATCAAAAAAATCAATTTATTACTTTAGATCATTTTAATTTTAAGACAAAAGTAATCAGCATGTATTATGCCAAGTACTTGGCGTGGATTATGGCATCCATAAAGTACTTGGCATTAAACATTCATAAGGAATGCAAAAATCTCAATAAGAAATAAAAATTTAACTTAATGACAAGTAAAAAAACTTGTGATTTTTTTTGACTGAATATTAAAATTTATCCGAACAAAAAAATTTTAACATATTTTTTAGGATTTAATTATTCTATTTATGTTAAGAAAAGAATGTATTTCTTTTATTATCTCGTCGATAAATCTTAGATATTTATTATTGTTCTCCTAAACAATAAACAACAATAAAAAAAATAACAATGTATTTACCATATAAAATTTCTTTATCGCCTGATGAATAAAACAATCAATTAAAGAACACTAAAAGCTCATGAATAATTGATGAATAAATTAGTTTGTATATATATAAGCACCCGAAAGAGGCATCGTGAGAATTTTTACCAATAGGGAGTAGCCGAGTGTTAAGATTGTAATAATAATAAAAGACAACGTTATGAATTGTGAGAATATGAAAATGAGGAAAGAAATTAAATGAAAATGAATAAGAGAATGAGGAAGGGGGTAGCTGCTGGTAAATGGGTGAAAAGGACTGTCCTCGTTTCTTCCTCGGGGAAATGCCTCCTGTCTGGTTTGGTTGTTTAACGTAACTTTCCTCGTTATTTCCGGCATTCTCGTCGAGTGCACTCCTGTTACCCGTCTCCTATTTGACATTTGACGGAGTGTACTAAAATCTTGAATACTGAAATAGTAGCTACTACCTACTCGGCTGAAACTTTACGACGAGCTTAATAATTTATGTCGAGTTTACTTATAATTTTATTTTTTATTCCTCGGAAAAAGTATTAAAATTTTTTCGAGGTCAATAAAGCGATTTTTCGCGTCAAGTACTTGGATACTTGGCATGAAATTTCGAGAGTCTATTGTTGATAGAATAATTTATTAATATAAGTCGATTTTTTAAAAATTGATCACTACTTGGCACCGTGCCATGTAAAAATTACTTGGCACATACTGTAAAACTTTAGTAAGACATTTTATTATGATAATGATATTTTATTATTTTAATAAAATTATTCGTGGTGAAAAATTGATTGGTACTTGGCGCGATGCCAAGTAGTAAAGTTTGATACCAATTATTAGACCGAATTTATTTTATTGAATAGTTGAAGCAGAAGATCTGGAGTTTTCAAGGGTAGATTGTTATTTGTTTATGCTAAGAAACAAGTACTTGGCACAATATCGAATATTTTTAAAAGATATTTTTTATACTCAAGACATTATATTATTTTTAGAGAATTATTCGTCATAAAAAATTGATTAATACTTGGCAGATAATTACTGTCATAAATATAAAAAAGACCATTAGGCAGCCAAAATGGAAGTAAATTTCATAGTGAATCCAACAACTATTAAAATAGTAATTTCTATAACGAATGCAAGAGTAAATTTCCATTATAGACAAAGCGAGTAAGTAATTTTTGGCCTAGACTGATGGTGAAGTATGCAAATTAAAATTTATTTAATAAGCTTTCAGATGCAATTTACAATAATTTTACAAGTTATTGCATTCCATTAGTTATTTCGCAAAGAACCAGTAAAAGTGCCAATTTTTAAGGATTTTTAATAATTCAAATCTTTGTCATTCTTAAACTATTTATTTTAAAAAAAATATGTAAATATGCAAATTGAAACTTACTTAATAAGCTTTCAGATGCAATTTACAAAAATTTGATAGGATATCGCGTTCAATTGTTGTTGCACGGAAATACGGTAAAATGAAAATTTTTGCAATTTAAAAAAATTTTTGAAGTGCTTATTCCTTAACTGTTTAATTTAGAAAAATAAATAAGCATGCAAATTAAAGCTTTATTAAATAAGCTTTCAGATGCAATTTACAGAAATTAAATATGAAATCGCGTCATTTCTAAACTAATCGACAGATTTGGCTCATCTTAGAACTCAACCTCAGAAATCGTCCAAAAGATGAGTATGTTACGTTTCATTGAAATCCGTTCAGAATTAAGGAAGTTATAGAAGAGACAGAGCCGGTAATATCGTAAATACATTAGGGTGTGCCAAAATGTAACTTCCTTGATGGACCTCTTAAAATTGGAATTTTGAGTTCCGCTTTCAACAGGAGTTGTGTTTGGGGATTTCCTGACATATTTTGAGTGTTAAGGATTTATTTGATTTTTATAGAACTTTTTAACAGGAGTTTTGTTCGGCTAAATTTTGAAATTTTTAAATTCCAGCAAAAATGGCCGAACGAAACTCTTGAAAAAAAATTCTATAAAAATCGGTGACACGACAAAATCTCCGCGACAAAAATTTTAAATATTGTAAATATACACAAAAAATCATGATAAAAGGGCACAATGAGATTTTGAAGCGTATTTTGTCGAGGAGATTTCGTGGTGGAACCATAAAAATCAAATAAATCATTTACGCCCAAAATATGTCAGGAAATGTCCAAACACAACTCCTGTTAAAAGCGGAACTCAAAATTCCAATTTTAAGAGGTCCATCAACGAAGTTACATTTTGGCATACCCTAAAATACATACATATATAAACTTTTGAACCATATGTATTTTCTGAATCCGCTTGACGAGCTGAGTGGATACATACACTGAAAAAAAAAAAAAAATTAACTTGATTCAATACAAAAAATTCTTGAATCAAGAATTTTTTTACTCAAATCAAGAATATTAAGTTTCAAAATAATATACTTGGTTCAAGAACAATTTTTTTTCTGTGTAGCAAAATTTTTCAAAAGTTCCGTCATGAAGACCAACGCAATAGTTAGATTTCTATAAAATCTACTAAAAAATACCAATTACTAAGCATTAAATTACTTTGTATGACTAATTTTAATGCAAAGTAAAAAGTACTTGGCACAAATAACACCTTAAAAAAGAGAAAAGTCGTATTTTTCATGCCAAGTACTTCAAGTTCTTGGCGTTGAATTTTCTCTGCTAAAACCAAAATTTTTTTCTTAATTAAATTAAATTAAATGATAGGGAAGAATAAAGCAATTGGGTCGAAAAAAAAGTTAAAACAATTAAATAATCGTTAAAAAAATAGCCAATAGATTAAATGAGAATTGGAATTATAAGAAAAAGGGGTGGTGGGAGTTCTTTCTAACTGGATCTGGTGGCTCTCTTTATATCACCCGAACAATCTATGGCTGGTTTTATTTTGAGAATAGTAGAACCCGGTCGGCGAAAGATAGGAACCGGCTTGGTAGTTATCTTCGAGTGGCCACAAGTCGAATATCCCACTCTCTGTCCTTCCAAAAGGATTAATAGGATTGGAGGTTTTTTCCTTCTTTAGCCGTAGCTCCGGGGTTTATTAAACCGAGATGGACAGATACAGGAAAAATAACTGCTCGAGCAAGATACTGCCAACCTACAATCGTTAAAAGTGTAAGTTAAGTAATAAGAGTGAGGATAAGTGAGACAGTAGAAAAAGGAAAAATCAATTGCAATTGTTGAAGATCTTAAAATAAGAAAAAAAAGACAGATTTACAATCCCACGAGACCACCCTTTAATCGGGTCCTTACACTCTTCACAATTCTTTTAATTGACTTTTATTGAATTTATAAAGTCATTATTAATTAGACAATCTTTTTATTGTTAATTATCTTCGAAGGATGGATGTCTCAAGCCAAAATTCATACTTTTAATAGAAAATTTGAGAATAAGTCAAATATGGCACAATTTAGAATAACTTTAAGACTTTAGAATAACTCATCGGAGAATAAACGGTCTGATGATAAATTAAAAAATTATGGCAGAAAAATGATTTTTAGAGAAAAGTTACAAATTTATCATTTTTTAATATTTTAATTATGTGATAAAAATTTGAAATGAAAAGAAATATTTTAAATCTAGCCTTATTACAGTTTTTTTAAAATAAAAAAAAAATCTAGGCAGGAATCGAACCCGGGACCTAAGCTTTGCACTCAAAAAAATTACAAGTGTCATAACATTAACATGGCGACCAGGTTTATTTTTGCTACATCTTCGGTAAAAAATGGTCATATAAAAAAAATTTTTTTACAAATTTACTCAACGGGACAATTAGGAACTATTTTCAGGGATTAATTATTAAAATTAAAATGCAATTTTTTTTTCATAAAAAAATTGTATTTTTACAAATTCTAAAAACTTTTATAGAATATTCACGATTAAATACCGTTTGGTAATTAAAAATGAAAAAAAAAAAAAATTCTTGCCTAGAATCGAACCCTGGACCGTTAAAAGGTGACTCGGAAAAAACTGTCACTTTACTACGAGACGTAATCAATTAAAAAGCAAACTGTTTAGAATCTTCGCACAAAAAAAATGCTTAAAATTCGTTTGATGATAGCGATAGTGACTCGAAATAAAGATAGCGTAAAAAAAATGAAATGAAGTAGAAAAAAAAGGTTGAACAAGAGGATTTGTGCCCTGGAGCTTAAGATTCCTAACAGAGACTGGAAAAGTAAGAGCCGGGTATCTCGGACCATATATCAAGAGAGCCACCCCCTCAACGATACACAAGACCAGAAGCAACTCCCTCGAGGGCCGAATCTACAGATACCGAGGGATCAAAACTGATATCTATTGTTCTTGCAACACTCAACTTGGCCCCTCTCCCCCTTTTTCACCAACACTTGTTTAGTAGAAGCGTAGTACCGCTTTAGGAAAGCTCTTTTGAAGTGCTTTTGTTTGTACAATAATTAAATAGTTTTGTCGAATACGAATTCTTATACTTTTTGATGGAGTAAGTAAAGGTACTAGTGAAAATCACGATTGCTTTTTTTATGTCAAGTCCTTAGAGTCTGTGAGTGATTGAACAGTTTATTTTATGCCAAGTAAATAGACAAACATTTTAGATTGTCAATTGTTTAATTGTTTTGATTTTATACGATGCCAAGTACTTCACGTTATGTTACAGGCCAAATACTTTATTTTATACTCAATGCATAATATAGACCATGGTAAGTACAATATGTTATGTCAAGTACAGTTTTATGACATGCCAAGTACCTCTTTACATGCCAAGTACTATGTATGTATCACACGAAAAAAATTATTTCTTGCCAAGTAATTCATTTCATACCAATTTTCTGTATGACATACCAATGAGTTTATGCTATGCCAAGTATCTATAGGAAATGCCAAGTACCTTATAGCATGCCAAGTACTCTACATTATCCCAATGATTTTAATACAAAGAAATTTTATTTTATACCAAGTATCTATAAGATATTCCAAGTACTTTATGTTATGCCAAGTATGTATAAAATAACCAAGTATCTTATATATTATGTTAATTTAACACAATAAATGTTAAATCAACACAAAGAAGTGTTAAATATTTAACACAAAAATTTTTAACACTAAGTTTTTTGACGCAATGACGCAAAATTTTTTACTGTGTATATATAGGACATGCCAAGTACATATGAAATGCCGAGTACCTTATAACACGCGAAGTATTAAATGTAATGTCAATGGCTTTTATACAAAGTATTTTTATTCTATACCAAGTATCGCTATAGGACATGCCAAGTAATTTGAGTAATACCAAACACTCTGTTACGTGCCAAGTACTTTATGTCACCTGAAGTACCTATGTATCGTGCCAAGTATTTTATTATATTACACCAAGTATCTTAGTACGGTCGAGTATCTTTTCGAACACTAAGAATTTCATATCACGCGAAGTACATGTAAATTATCCCAAGTACCTGAACCGTGCCAAGTAATTTATGTTCCCCTAAATACTTAATGACATGCCAAATAAATTTTATTGCGTCAAACATTAATAAATCATTTCAAGAATTCAATGTCAATACCATTAATTTATCACATGACAAGTACCTTATATCACGCCAAGTACCCTAACATAGAACGAGTATTTTTTATTAATTTCTTACAAAAATTTCTTTACAAAGAATAAACAAAAAAAAAATAACTCACAAGTGTATTAAAAAAATTACTTGGCACGTTATAACCCATATATTCACCCTTAAATAAAGGCGACACTTTAAACAACCTCGTACATCCCTATCACATAAATATCTCTGAAATCAGAATAAAACTATTACAAAAAAAGAAATTCTAAAAATAAAAATCATAAATAACTGAAATAATAAATTATCACCTTATAAACAATATAAAATAAAATAGAAAAATAATCAGAATGATTTATTAAAGTGTCAAGGATACTTTAAAGTATCAAATACAGTTGTTATACACTCCCTTACTTTTTTATTCACGTATAATAATAATAATTATTATTATTATTATTATTATTACATACACTTGCGCTTATATTGGTGCCCAAACACTGCAAGGCAATACGTAACAAAAATTTACATACTCCACTCGATTCGGCCATAAATTTACCGGAGGAATACAACCGTGAAATCAGAAAGCGGCGAACAAGTCAGAGAAGAATACGAATAAGACGACAACTCTTATACTCTTATACTCTTATATCCGGTATAAGACGCACTCTGTATCAACTAAACTTTAAGTGAGAATAAAAAATACGCTTTTTGTTACACCCCCTCCTCGCTGCCCCCCTCTACAACATAAACGGACAAAAAAAACTAAATAAAAGTTAAAAAGTATTGTTCATGCTTCGCGATCTGCCATGAATCGGGAATTTCGATATAATACTGAAGAAGTTAGTCCTTTTTTTTTTTTATTTTACGGGAGTGACGTGTGTGGATTTTTTATATGTACCGTATGAAATCTTGAATATTGAGTTTTTCGGGTAATAAAACTTTGAAATCTTATTATATTGTATTATATATCTATAATCTGTGATTTATCGGTGAATATGAAAAAATGAATTATTTTTTTTAATATATGGCAGAAATGTGCCAGGAATCGGAGATTCAGAGACGAAAATTTTGGAGAATCAAGCTTTTACTCTCTAAACATGAATAAGTGAATATTCACTTATTTAAGTGAGAACCGAGCCACTGACTTGAAAAAGTGGCTCGATTGGCACTTAAGTTAAGTGAATATTCACTTATTTGACGAATTTTCACTAATTCAGTTTTAGGGAGTATAAAGAAAAAATTATAAATAACTCTATCAGACCATAAATGAATATATTAGATCACAAACAGCTAAATCAGATCATAAACGGCTATATCTAGATATGTATAGCCATTTAAGATCATAAGTAACTATATTTAAATATATCAGATCATAAATAACTGTATCAGGTCTTATTAAGTTTAATATATGGTCATTTCAGATATTAATGGCTATATTAGATCATATTTATAATCGTTTGAAGTCATAAATAACTGTATCAAATTATATCAGATAGTAAACAACTGTATAAGCTCGTATTAGGTTCTATACGTGGCCATTCCAGGTGATAAATTGCTATATTAGGTCATAGAGAACTATGTTAAGCTATATCAGATCATGAATAGCCATATCGGGTCATATTAAGTTTAATATAAGGCTATTTCACATCATAAATAGCTATATCAGGCCAGATCAGATCATAAATAACTATATCAGGCCAAGAATGGCTGTATTAAGCCATACTGAATCATAAATAATGATACTAGGTTATATTAGGTCATATATAGGTCATATATATGGTCGTTTCAAGTCATAAATAGCTCTTTTAAGCCATATTATATCATGAATAATTCTATCAAGTGCTATTAGCTCATATATAGTCATTTCAGGACATAAATAGCTATATCAGTTCATAAAATAATTTCTCACCGTATAGAATAAAAAGTTTGGAAAATTCGAATGTGCATGCCTTTAGCGCTCATGTTTTACATACAATTAAATATTTGTTTATTTATTTTTAATTTCCCGAGTACAGTAATTATTTATGATGCAAATAAAACGCCCTCTCGTGTTCCGTTATATCAACTACTTACAAGTCGATACGCACACATACGTTGTCTCGGTCGCAAAGTCACTGTGAGAACTCTGTTTACCTAAAAAATAAACACAAGGCCGACCAAAACGGGAAAATTCGGTGATGTGAATGCCAATCAAAATGTTTTAATTACAACTAAACGAAGCAATATCAAACTTTGATATTGAATAGAGTTATTCATCGAAGTTTTATGACAGGGCTGAAAAAAAAATGAGTCCTAAAATTGTATATATTTTTAGTTATCTAGACCACACCACCATATTTTGACAGTCATTTCAACCATAAGTTTTAAACGTGTTTTTTCACTAAAATTGATAATTAATTTACTAAGCAGTGTTTTTATAAAAACATTATAATTATAATTATAATTAGTTCAGTAATCATTCTTCTTGCTACAGTGTATTTTTTTTAAACATTCGTACGAGAATTATGGATGAAAAAAATACAATTTCTCTTGACGAGATATCTCTCTTAAATCGAAATAGTGACTTTCGACTATGAAATAGTGACTATTCACTATTTAGTAGTGAAAAGTATACCACTATTTGAATTAGTGATCTATTCTGTACTGCAAAAATAGTGAATAGTCACTATAGTGGACCCTAGTCACTATTTCGATTTAAGAGAGTAGGAAACTTGATTTGTAGGCCCCTGTTCGCGCAATCTCACTTAAGGCATGCAATATTAAAAAAAATAGATCCGAAAAACAATATTTTTCTTCTGTCACTCTATTTTTTTTCGTACTTTTCACATGATAATTTTCTGAGTTTCTTTATTTATTTACATTTTTATTGTTTGTTTTCCTCTGGAAGTTTTTGTTGCGGCAAATGTTACAGGAGCACAAAGGTAAAAAAAACCGCAATGGTAATGGGAATGGTAACCGAGAAAACAAAAGTGTAAGGACATAAAACGAACACATCGGACATGCATACATGAGTGCACTTGTGAATTTACGATGCTGCAGTTTAATTAACCCCCCGAGGTCACGCTTCCTGGTCTACCTATTCGCGATAATTAAGGAATACGCGATACACGATACACGTAAAATTAATCTACTATATATACCTATACTGTAATTTCGAAGTGAAAAAATTTAAATAACAATTACATAAATGAAAGAATTTTTTTTTTAATTAATTATACTTTCTCTCACCCTTCCTTGCTTTCACTTCAATAAAATTTATTTTTCCCTTATTTTGTTGAATATATATCGATGCTCCAAATTGTTGAATATTTATCAACCCAAAAAAGTATATAAATCTTAACTTCACACTCGCCTGATCATTTTAATTGCATTTAGTCGAGTGTGTGTTGAGATTACACCAAAAATTATCTCCCTCGTTTTATTAATCATCAGCCCCAGGACATTGGATTCTCTTTACCCCCTTCCCACTCCTCTTATCAGTTTTCACGATGACACACACCCGAATAAAAGAGAGACAAGGTAAATCAATAACAACCCCTTTCTCATTACAACCATCTTTATAATAATAATAATAATAATAATAACAATAAATTTCCGATAGCCCGGGGTGTTGGAAAAATAACTTTCTCATGAATATTTTTCCCTTTGCCGGTGAATTATTTCGGGAAACAAATTAAAATGCTAAAAAGTTACCGAATTAATTACTCGGCTTGCTCAGGTCATGTAATTATCATCTTGTCTTATAATAAAACTCTAAGTTATAATTTTTATTTTTTTTTCATCAAAAAAGGTGCCTCTCAATTTTGATAATTAAAGCATGTAGTTAGTTTTTAATTGAATTGTTGAATAAATTTGCAAAAAAAATTTTTTAAAGAGACCTTTTTTTACGGGAGATACAGCGAAAATAAATTTCGTCGCCATATTGTTGTGGATAAGTGTGTTTTTAAGATGCAATGCGGTTTCGGGTTCGATTCCCGCTAAGAATTTTTTTTTTTATCATAATTCTGAATTTTAAAGAGAATAATATCTTAATTAAGGTATTAAAATTTAAAAATAATTAATTATGCATCAAAAATAATTGATGCCTGTAGTTCCTTTCTAATTGTATTGGTGGTTAAATTTCCAAAAAAAAAATTTCCAAAAATACAATTTTTTACTAGAGATAAGGTAAAGTACCCAGTAGTTGAACAGGTTTCAAAGTAAAACGTATTTGACCCTACTTTTAATATATAAAGATGTAATTATTAGTTCAAATTAGTGATTTTCATGAAAATATAAACAATTTTGAATTGATTGAAGTGCAAAATAACGCAAATAATTGAATATTTATATTTTGACAACGTTTTAAAGATAGACTATGAAAGGAGTAGTAGTTGAACAATCAATTCTGACAAGCCGCAGTAGTTGAACACTCCGGGAGCAGTAGTTGAACTAATAAAATATATGGCAATAGGCTCACCAAAAATTTTTAACGTTTTATTGAAATATTCAAAGATTTATAACATATTATTGAATAATATTAAAAATAATACTGTGGATATTTAATATGTTCCTTTAAAAATGAGAAACATTTGTATTTGATTTTTTAATTACATTTTTTATAAATGACAAAGTAAATTTTCAATTATAAATCAAAAAAACCCTTCAAAACGTTCAATAATTTTTAACTATACTAATTTTTAGTTATAAAACTTATTTTATTTGCAGTAATTAATACAAATCACAATACTGATCACTAGTCTATAAACCTATTAAAGGTTAGAATGCTGTTAAAATTATATGGTCCCAGCTTGTTCAAGTTCTGGGTACTGCTTTGAAAATTGGGAGGTATAGTTGAACGCTAAAATTTAATATAAAAATTATAGTTTATGTCTTTGCAAAAAATATGTATTATTTAGAAAAGACTATTTCATTGGGTGGTACAATTTTTTTCACTTAAAATGATGATATACCGTTTTTTTTACTGATTGTTCGGTTTACGGTTTAGTACCTTTTTCATGAAAATAATAGCATCTATCGGTTATTCTCGACATGTCAACTTTAAAGTTAACAAAAATGTAATTGTTTTGATTTATAATTGAAAAAACTTACCAAAATCAATTACTGTATCATTGAATAATTATAACATGCGCATATTACTCATAATATATATACAGATTTTATATTACAACAATTCTAAAAATCTGTTCAACTACTGGTCCCATTTTTAGAAGCGTTCAATTCTGGGTACTTTGCCTTATAGCAAAAGTTAGTTTTTAATTTTTTTAGTTCGCAAAGCGTAGATCTCGGGTTCGATTCCTGACAAGTTTTTTTTTTTTTTTTTTTTCTAATAATAGTACTGTAATGCAAAAAGAATATTTAAATCAAACTATTAAATTTTTAAAACACTCAATTAACAATTAAAACCTGCAGTTAGTTTCTAATTATATTGCTTGTTAAATTTTTTAAAAATACTTTTTTTCACCAAAAATATAGCCAAAAACAACTTTAATAACATATTGTCGTAACTAATTGTGTTTTTGGTGTGTTAAGCGGAGGTCCCGGGTTCGATTCCTGGCATTTTTTTTTTTTTTTCTATGGACAATTACGATAATTGAACTAGGATATTTAAAACGACGTAACAAATTTTGTAAACATGAAACTTTGTTACGGTGAAAAGTTATTAAACAAATTAACAGTATACTAAACTGAAAACATAATTACCGTAGTTAAATACCAAACTCGGAAAATTTTCTTCCCCGTAAAAAATACTCACAACAGCTAGTACTTTGTTACACAACAAATGCAATATTATTATTATTATTATTATTTAATAGGTAGATCGGAAAGTTATAGAACGTTTCATTTTATAAATTGTAATATTAGTTGTAGCGTAAACTCCCTCGTAAAAGTGACTCGTTATTTGTCGAGTTAGAGGCGTCTGACTCAGTAGAGACCGTCAGAATCTCCTTAGCGTATTTTCTCTCTCTCTTAGTTTTGTCGCAGGCGATTTTACTGGAGTCACAGGATTTATTTCTGTCTCCGTCTAGTCGCTTACACTCAAAAGCTTTAACACATTTTCCGTGATGACGGAAGTGTTGCCACTCGGTTTCATCTCAGCAACCGCAAATACGATCGACGTGTCGGGGTAGTGTTAAGTGTTGGCAAACTTTTCTCGTCAATTTATACGCGACAACTTTCACAACAAGACTTACAATATTTTCGTTTATTTGCTCTTTCGTTCATAAAATTCGACTTCCGGATTTTTAAAGTAGAAATTGAATTTTTGGGATGATTTTTTGTGAAGATCTAGGGGACACTTTGATACATTAATTTATAATAAATAATAGTTTAAAAAAACTAAAAACACGCTTTTTATAGAAAACCAAACTAAAAAATAGAAAATAAATTTTAATAAATTTAAATTAAGAATAGTGTTAAAAATTTCAATAAATATAAATTAATAATAGTGTGAATAAAAAAAAAATTATTTTATTTTAAAAAAAGCGTAGGGTGCTTTTTAAGATACTAGAATTTGAATTTACGCGCGCAAGCGCGCGCTTTGACTATAGAGTTTGCATATATTTTCATGCTTATGATATATTCGACCAATCACGTTACGAATAGTTTGATGCCACATATATTTCATCTCAATTTTATATTAGGAAACTAGAATTTAATTTTCGCGCGCAAGCGCGCGCGTCATATTTGTTGTCATGATATATTTATGTGTCGTTTATGTATATTATATTAACTTTCAACCAATCAGAATGAGAATATTTATTTTCAACCAATCACATCACGAATAGATTGGTTTCACATACATTTCATCTCAATTTTATTATGGGATTATCAAAATGATAATCACTCTACTCATATCTGTCAATAAAATATTTATAACTATTGACAGCATACACCCCACGCTTTTTTTAAAATAAAATAATTTTTTTTTTATTCACACTATTATTGATTCATATTTATTGAAATTTTTAACACTATTCTTAATTTAAATTTATTAAAATTTATTTTCTATTTTTTAGTTTGATTTTCTATAAAAAGCGTGTTTTTAGTTTTTTTAAACTATTATTTATTTTTTACTTTTTAGTTTTGTTTATTTATAAAAGCGTGATTTTTTAGTTTTTTAAAACTATTATTTGTTTTGTAGAATTAAAATTCTCCTTAGTATTTGAAAATTTGTCAATATTAGAGAAATCGGCTAAAGATAATTATTGGAAATTAAAATTAACATCAAGTCCTGTCTTATCGACTGTAGAGAAAAATATAAAAAATTAAAATTAAGTTTCTTACCTTATCGACTATAGATGAAAATTATATAAATTAACAAAAATCATATTTTGCAAATTGAAAAATGGAATAATTTTATCAAATTAGTGTATTGTCATCGGTCCTCGATAAATCTACAAAGTTTGAACGAAATCTGGCTGCTTAAAGTCGGTCAAAATCGCGCCCAAAGAAGTCGGTTACAAACATACAAACATACATACAGGTGATGCTAATAAAAAGCGTGTAAAAAATGAATTAAATCAGTCAAGTAGTTTCCGAGTTATAATCATTTAAAAATCAGGGTACACCTCAAAAAGCGGGATCAGGAAAAGTTTTATTGAAGTTTTAGGATTAAGGGTTGAAAATAGGGAAAAATCATAAGTGACCTTTTTTTATAAGGAATTCAATTTTTCAAGAAAAAGGTCTTACGCAAAAAATCGTTAAAAACAAAATTTTAAAAGTTATGGCTAAAAAAAAAGTCAACGTATCAGTGAAAATGAAAATAATTAAAAATTAATAGCGAAATAAAATTAGTAAACTAACAATATTACCCGTAAAAATCTTGAGAGCGTATTTTCAGTGTTTATCCAAACAATAAATGCCTTTCCTAACCGACGAGACGATTTCCCTCGGGAAGTAGATCGAAAAATTGAGAATAGAAGGAAGGAAATGAAGACAGGCTGAGAGCAAACACAAAGCGAGATTGGACACCCTCACTTTTTTTAGCTTTCAACATACCTACACTTCACAGGATAAAAATAAAAATGATAATAAAATCCGGTAAAGTTTCGGCTGAGATCCCCAGCATAAGATCAACTCTGGCTTTTAAAGCACGATTATCCCGCCCTCTGTCGTCCGCGTCCCCGAACACTTTTTCTCACTCGCTCGCGCCTTAAATTAGGTTTACCTTAGCTCTTACCCAAAAAATATGTTTAACTTTTCACTTTTATCCTCACACTTTTAAGATTTTACGACAATTTTTGAAAAATCTATTATTATCATTGCTGAGCTTTAGCCTCATGAACGTATTAAAATTTCAAATTCAAATTTCGTCTAAACGATATGAGATACAAAAAAATTGAAAAGGACTTTTTTTTATAGGAAATTTAATTTTTTACAATAAAGATTTTTCATCCTTTTTTTAATCTTCAATATTTATCATAACATTAATTTTAAACTTTTCTTATCCCGTAGCCTAATCAAACACGTTCATAAAATCTTATTTAACACAATTTATGATAAAAATTTAAACAAAATAATAATTATTATTATCAATTCATTATTTCTACAAGGTCTACAATGTACAAAACTAAAAAGGACATTGTCAAGATGGCCGCGAGCATGATAGTTAGATATATAAACGAATGAACGCGACATGCCTGGAGGGTAAAACGTGCTTTTATCCCGAAAATTCTATCCTCGTTTCGACGATTAACCACCGTCATTTATATATATATATATACAATTTAATGTTAACAGAGGGCCAAAGTGGAAAGGGAAGATTTTGAGCCTTCGTTAATGCAACGAGCGAGACGGCCAGAAATGAAAAATAATAAAAAAATGGCAAAAAATTAGTAGAGTTACGTAGAAGGGGAAGGAAGTCACGATATTCGGAATTTAGTGAGAATACGCGACCAAAGGAATGTCTCTCTTATAAAATATCTTTTATCTTAGTTGTTCCACCCCGGGGCTGGGGTTACCTGCCATAAACTTCCTCTTCATTCCTTTTAACGTCAACTTTATTATAGCAAGCCCCAAGCTATACTTCATGTATTTATGTTTTATATTTTATATATAAATATGTAATATATGAACTTTTATTGGAAGAAGAAGACGGAAAATCGGAAATTAGTCGAGTAGTAACATAGGATAGTTATTTTCGATAATTTAAACTTGATCTGTATGTATATATAGTAGAATTTATTTATATTTTCAATTTTTAATTACTTACAATGCATATAAATATCCAGATTGAGTATATAAATGATAAATTTAAACAATTGTTTAAAAGATTCATAGTCAAGAGCAGAGCTGATGTTCTGGAAAAATTAATTAAAGCGAAAGTGATATTCGAAGAAGGGAAGAAGAAAAAAGTTTGGAAAATCCAAAAGTGCACGCCTCATAATCTCATTTTCCATAATAAAATTGATTAAAATAAAATACAAATACTTTTCAATCTTTCGCGCCATTGTCCACCCAGAAATGAAAGGTAATGGGCATGTATTGTAAACGAACCTTATTTCCATAGATACACGGAAAAAAGTAAGCTGTAATATTCACTCGGATTCCGGTTAGTTTTTATAGTTTCAAACAGTAAAGCGGACATCGGGGTGGCAAAAATGTAAATATTACAGAACTTAATGTAGAAAGTATAAAAGCCACAATTTATAATTTAATATCCAAAATAAGTGATTAGTAGTTGTCACTATAGTAAATAACGACTTTCATCTTTAAAAATTACAGTTTTAAACAGTAAAAATTGCCATTTAAATATACATAGTCCATATTATGAAGAGAAGGGAAACTCAGATGAAAGAGAAGGGGGTCTCACTCTGGGAGAATTTAACATTTGAAACAGTAAAAATTATACTTTTAAAATATACACTTTACCAGTCCAAGCAAGTCAATAATTACAGTTTGATTTTTAGCGTTGCGTTTAAAATTTACCATTTTACTTTGTAAATATTGACGTTGCTATTGTATTAGAAATTTACTAACTTTATTTTATACTTTTTACATATCATAAGATCATTTTTTAGGTACGAAATGATAAATATTAAAGTCTGAATTCTTAATTATTATACTTTAACATTTTAGATATTTACATAGCGAATATTACTGTTTGAAATAGTATTTTCTTCCATGTAAAGAGTAAATTGTAACGTTTAAATTGTAAATATTACAATGTGAATAGTAAAATCACGATTTTACTGTTTGAAATGGTAATTTTTAGCAGTTGATCATTACTTATTATAAATCGACTGTTATTTATTACAGTTTACTTTTTTCCGTGTATAGAAATAAAAATGTCTATCACGAATTTTGCGTAATAAAAATGAGGAAAACTTTTAGTAGTTAAAGTACTGAGTAGCCAGTTAATGAGCAAGTTGCCCTGTATTCGATTATAAAGCAATCAACTCTCGAGAGGGGTCGTTACTTAACACCAGATGTAAAACTTGTAGCTCGTAATTCTCCTCGGACATTTCCTTTTTACTCAACCCCTGTAACCAGAGAGCTCGAAAACTTTTTCCACTTTGTGTTCCTTTTTTATTGTTGCCCCGGAGTATACAAGAAACAACGTCCAAAGTTTACGCAGCTATTAATTCAACATTTTTAATTGTTTCCACAATCCTTTCGAGGATGTTAACAACAATATCAACATCAACAATTACAACTAATTTTAAGATCGGTTAATAAATCCAAGACGGAATTTATCCTTGTGGCTGATCCATGTTCCGGTTATCCGGTGGCGTGTAAACAAATTGGTAGTAATGACGTTGCAATTTGTCAGATGGGCATCCATGGTGCCTTAAGAGAGACAGAAATCGATATAGAGACGGTGAATGTGCGTGCGAGAGGGTGGAATACCGGCGAGGTGTCCGACGCACGTGCATCGACATATCGATTTGCATATGTGCTGTGTATGCACCAAGTGCTACTACCTCTTTTTTCATTTCGCGTTAACATTGTCAAACAAATTATAGATATACATATACAAGCGATAAGTGGATTTTAATTTGTTGCTAATTATAATTAAACTACATTGAATTAGACCGTGATCTTCGAAATGACTTAGTTCTGGATGATACTGAAGCGTATAAAAAAATGGACTTGATCAGTTAAGATTTTCGGCAGTTTTCGTGACCACGCCAGTTTCCATATATCAGTCACACGGACGTCCACGGAATAATTTTTTTTATTCATTTAAAAAGCAAAATGTCTTTTGAAAATGTCATAAGTGTTGAAACTGGTGTTTTTCCATGACATTTATGTGTAAAGATTATTCGACAAGTGCGATAGAAAATAAATAGACACAATTTTAGTTAAAAAAATCACTTGGTTTTTGCAAGGCGAGAGTAGAGCACCACCTCATCCGCTTCGCTTATGAGGCGTGCAAAAAGAAAATTAACGGAGGTAAATCATTCGAAGTTTTAAGTTTTGAGATTTCGAAATTTTTGTAACGATTGAATTGCAAGGTTATGAGGTTATTAAATCTCTGAAAGATCTTTCGATTTTGGTGAAAACTTTTAAAATTGGGTGATTAATTCCGAAGATTGTAGCAAAATGAACAAAAATTTCGTTTTTTTATAGCCTTCTTTGTTAATTTATAGCTTTCTGTGTAATTTCAAAACTACTGAACCAAATTAAATAAAAATTTATCAGATTGTTATGTACCTAAAGTTCTATGTTAAGAAAAACAATTTGAAATAATTAAAAAAAAATCCAAATTTATTTGAGTTAGCTATACTATATAGATAAACACTTTGAATCAATTAAATTATTTTGAATTGTTTTTCATAAAATAAAAATAACACTTCAACAAAATCAGTCAATTTAATTCAAATGTTACATTAACAAAAAAAAACCAAAGAAGCTAAAAAAAATAAGAAGTTTCTCTGGATTTTTATCTAGAATCTCATAATAGCTTTCTATAATGTTAAAATATTCTTTTTCCATCGTACATTTTTCCACTTTTCCACTTTTCCACTCTACCACTTTTCTCAACCCCTTACTTTATAACTAAAAGACGCTCTAGCTCGCCCGAGGGCATACGAGCTCACTGTCCAGATTTCCTCCATTTTACCGCTAAAATTACTTTCATATAAAATAATAATAATAAAAATTATAATTACTATCGTAATTATAATTGTAAGTATATAAAGAGACGTAAGTTTAACTTAAAATAAAAAAAATAATTTATTTTTGCCGCAGGTCCGCAAGGAGAGCCAGGACCTCCAGGAAAGCGGGGCAAGAAGGGCAAAAAAGGCGACGCTGGAGAACTTGGTCCACCTGTAAGATTTTTTTTTTTTTATTAAAATTTATTGTGAAAAATTAAAAAAAAAACTCCTAACTTGATCTAACCTTAAAATAAAAAATAAAAAAATAATATTAAGCATGAAAATTTAAGTTTGCATGGTTTTTTTTTGTGTTGACTAATTTAATTGGTTTACCCAAATTTTTCCAGGGTGTTGCAGGGACTCCTGGCAAGAATGGTTTTCCGGTAGTGTTTTTTTTCGTTTTTATTTAATCCTCTTTTGGCTTTATTGCTTCTTTCTTCACTTTTTTACTTTACTTTAATTTAATTCATTGATTTTTAACCAGTGGGTCTTTTTACTCCCTCCCTACCCGAAGTATTTTTGGTTAAAATTACTAACCTAGAAAAAAAAAAATTGAATGATTGGTTAGGAAATTTGAAAATAAAGGAAAATATAATGAAATTTCAGGGAAACAAGGGCGACAAAGGGGACGCTGGCTCGACGGTAAGGAATTTACAGATTTAGTAGCCGCCTGTTCCTTTATTTTGGTTTTTAGTCCTTTAATTTTGGTTTTATCGAAAAATTGTTGAGACAAAATTGATTGAAAATTTGGAGAGATATACAGAAAAAGTCTCTTATAAAATAAAAAAAAATTGATATTTTTGAAGTTATCCCTTCAAAAAAAAATACATGAGAGTGTGAAGTTAGTAAATAGTCGAAACTCACAAAAAAATGGAACCTGATTCCTTATTGGTCGAAATTAAGGCGTGCGCGTAGCGCACTATTCAAATTTTTAGTTGAGATTTAATTTATATGGTGTAAATTCGATGATTTGTAGCGAAAATGATAGTTTTGGTTATTTTTTAGGGTCGCTTGGAGAATTTTTATTTTAGTGTTGAAGTCATCGGCTCATGCATGTCATCCTACCTACCCCCACTGTCCTATCATCGTCACTATAGCATAAAAATACTATTGTACTATTTAGTCTGTTATAATAAACCATCATGTATAGATGCATACACAACGGCTCCTTGTAACTACACTGATAGAAAAACAATCTTGATTCAAGAAACTTTTTTTCTTCAAAACTTGAACTCTTGAAACTAGATATAGATATATTTCTTTCAAGAATTTTTGTCTCTTGGTTCAAGATAGGCGATAACATTGATTCCAGATGTTCCCGACTTGTGTTAAGAATGACTTTTTTTTTGAGTCATTAATTAATTTACTTATTTCTAAGAAATAATTTTTTTTTTGGTATAACAATTAAACACTATTTAGTTTTTGAATTATACTTTGATGAATTATTTTAAGTTTTTTAAACGATAATGTTATTTTGATTGAAAAACTTAAATGTATCGATTGAAGATAATATTGCTCTTAAGCCAAGAAAATCTAAATCAAGACAAGAAATTCTTAGAGCAAAATAATCATTTGTCTTCCAAAATAAATTCTTAGATCAAGAAAATATCTCTTGAGTCAACATAAATTTTCTATCAGTGTACTCATTCACCTAAACCAGTATTCCACTCCAGATCCCAACATTTAGAATAAAGTTGCAAAGAACTTTTTTGTAAGAAGTTTTAAGGGCTACAAAAAAGGTCTCATAAAATTTCAAAAAAATTAGTATTTTTAAATTTACATACATATATAAGGTATAAATTCGGTGATTTTTAGCAAAAATAATATTTTTTTTTTCGTTTTTCAAAGATATTAAATAAAATTTTGATTTTTGAGGAAATTTGTCAGAAATTTTTTTAAAAAAATTTAAAGGGCTACGAAAAAGGTCTCTTATGAAATTTCGAAACAATTAGTATTTATAAAGTTATAACTTATAACCACTGATAAAGTATAAATTTGGTGATTTTTAACAAAAATGTTAGTTTTTTTCTTTTTTTATAGATATTTAGTAGGCTTTTGATTTTTGAAATAATTATGAAGGACTTTTGTTAAGAAAATTTAAAGGGCTACAAAAAAGGTTTCTTATAAAATTTTGAAACAATGAGTATTTTAGAAGTTACAGACATGTATAAGGTATAAATTCGGTGATTTGTAGCAAATATGATAGTTTTTTTCGTTTTTTACAAATATTTACAAAAATTTATATTTTTGGAGAAATTTATCAGAAACTTTTTTTAAGAAAATTTAAAGGGCTACAAAAAAGGTTTCTTATATAAATTCGAAAAAACCAATATTTTAAAAGTTACAAACATTTATAAGTACAAAATTTAGTAATTTATTTAAAAAACGACAGTTTCTTTCATTTTTCATAAACAATTAGTAGAATTTTGATTTTATAAAAAGTTGTTAAGAAATTTTCTGTCAGAAATTTTACGGGCTACAAAAAAAGTCTCTTACTAAAATCCAAAAAACTCCTTATTTACAAAGTTACATCAACTTTTCTGTCAGTAACCCAAAAAAAATCAGTATTTTCCTTTTAGTCCTCCGAAATGCTTTCAAATATCCGAGTTCGCTGTTAATTTCGGTAACGGGTAACAAAAAGGGTTGTTTAAATCCGCGCTTTGACGTTGGCATGCAGTGGACGAGCCACTAATGCAATTTCGCCTTTACCGAGCGAATCACGCAACCCCCTCCCCTTCTGCGCTCTATTTGTGTCTTTTGCAAACTAACCCTTCCGTAGAATCCCCTCCCCCTTCATCCTGATAGCCGTTAGCTTTTCATACGGCACGGACTGTTTCATTCTCTGGAATAAACCCTCTCCATTTGCATTCCCTCTCCCTGGAACTAATACTGGCTATCTCTTTTGGCGTTCAATTCGCGGTCTACCCAAAATCAAATTTCGGTAATCTTATGAGCGTTAGCTAATACCTAACCTGGCGTCTATCCTTTTCCCAACGTCCCTTTCTCGATTTCGTGATATCTGTAAATCCAATTGCAGTCCTATTAAACTTTATTAACGTCCGCTAAACTTTGTTATATTAAATCGTGTTTTCATTAATTTACCCTGAATTATTGTTATTAACTCTTTTTTTTTTTTTTTTTTTATTACTCGACAAACTTTTTATGAAAAAAATATACTTTATGTTTTTTTAGTCGGTGCCGATTATTTTTGTCTTTTGATGTGAAATTTTGATACTGAAATTCAATTATTTTTGGTAATTACTGTTAGCCGGCGGTTTTTCGATAAAGTTATTCCAACAAAGCAAAAGACTATTAGATTACCTTGGGATAAAATAAAGTTTATGCTATGATATTGTTTTTAGGAGGTAATAACGGCTAAACTATTGATTTTAGAGAAAAGTTGTAAAACATTTTTTTGTAGGAAATATTAAAAACTACAAAAAAGGTTTCTTATAAAATTTCGCCCGGGGAAAAAAAATTATATATAATTATGTATGAGTTTTGGTCATATATAATTATATATAATTATATAAAATTATATATAATTATATAAAAAAAATTTAATATTTTTTTTCAATTATATAAAAAATTTTTTTTAATTTTTAAATTAAAAATAAGTAGGAATTGGACCTCACAGAATATTTGCGATCAAATATCTGATGAAAAATTCTGAGGGTCGACGGGATTTGAACTCGGGTCCTTTTAGTTGCCAGTCCTGCACGCTACCACTGATTGCACGATGCAGCTACAGAACATTATTTATTTTATTTGAATTGAAACACAAGATAGGCTAGGTTTTTATTAAAATTCTTCAATATTTCATGGAGCATCACGAAAGTAGTAGTTTTAATTTTTGATTTTTGATTTTATCTGTTATTTACGGTTAATCTTTATTTTTTATTGTAATTATTCCCTAGTGAAAAAAATTATATATAATTTTACATGATTATATATAAATCATCCTATTTAAGGAGTGAGCTGTTAAAATTTCAAGGCGATCCGAATATTTTCCCAAGAGTTAAATCATTTCTTTATAAAACTAGGCTTAAATTTGAATTGTTTATAATTTTTCTGCTATTGGTCAGACGTGGATGTTTTAAAATAGATGAAAGTCTTAGAAGTTCGCCGTTAGTCAAAACTTGCAAATAAATAGCTATGATTCCTGATTGCAATGGTCAAACGGGAAACTTTACTTACTTACTATTATTCAAGCCTAAGAATGTCGACATATATATATATATATCGATATGTATCAAATAAGAAAATCACTAAACAATGTATTACATTAATTTATAAAGCTTAGATAAGGAAGCATGTGGATGGGCACTGAAAATTGCTGATTTAAAAAAAAACATTACCGTTTTTTTTAAGCTCTACAATTCATTTCTGCACCTCGAAAATCTAAAATCAATCAGCTCGGAAGAAGAATTTACATAATTAGCATTTTTTCAATTGCCTATTATTAATTAACAAATAGTGATCGTCATTCAGTTTGTTCTGAAATTTTATAATATTCTGTTGAACTATCTAGAAACAACCTCCCGAGTACAATTGAAGGTAATGCTATTTAATCAAGTAAACCCACGTAAAATTGACTATCTTTTTTGGACCATTCGACTGATTGTTTACGTTATCTAGTATTTGGAAAATTTAACAAAGAAGGCTTGCTTTTTATTTTACTATGTACTATATATATAACAGCAGGTCAAATTGTTAGGAACTACTTTGCCCTCATGATCATATAACGTAAGTCAGATAAATAATGTTCTGTAGCTGCATCGTGCAATCTGGATCAGTGGTAGCGCGCAGAACTGGCAACTAGAAGGACCCGAGTTCAAATCCCGTCGACCCTCAGAATTTTTCATCAGATAGATAATCGCAAATATTCTGTGAGGTCCAATTCCTACTTATTTTTAATGTAAAAATTAAAAAAAATTTTTTATATAATTAAAAAAAAATAATAAATTTTTTTTATATAATTATATATAATTTTATATAATTATATATAAATCATTATATATAATTATGTGTTTTGGCCATATATAATTATATAAAATTATATATAATTATATAAAATTATATATAATTATATAAAATTATATATAATTATATAAAATTATATATAATTATATAAAATTATATAATATAGAATTTTTTTCCCTGGTAGATAAAATTATATATAATTATACAAAAATATATAAAATGATACATAATTTTATATAATTATATATATTTATATAAAATTTTAAGTTAACAATTATGTATAATTAGATAAAATTATATATAATTATACAAAATTATATAAAATTATACATATTTTTATATAATTTTGTATAATTATATCTTATTATATAAAATTTTTTTCTCCGGGAAGATAACATTATATATAATTATGTATAAATTTATATATTTATACAAAATTATATAAAATTATACATAATTATATTAAATTTTATATATATTTATATAAAATTAGATCAAATTATATATAATTAAATATAATCATATATAATTTTTTTTCCCCGGGTCGAAAAAAATTACTATTGTTAAAGTTACAGAAATCAATAAGGTACACAGAAAAAAAGGCTCACTTAAGCCAAGAAAATATTTTTTGTTATACTCGCTCCAAAAGTTCAAATTTTAAGCGCTGGGTGGCATCCGAAAAGATACTCATTTCTTAGAGACTCTACCATACCGCCTTTTTTCCGCGGCCTAGGCCGCAAAGTTTACTTTTCCCTTCTTTTCCG
Source organism: Cotesia congregata (assembly GCA_905319865.3). NCBI lineage: Eukaryota > Metazoa > Arthropoda > Insecta > Hymenoptera > Braconidae > Cotesia > Cotesia congregata. The sequence goes on from CAJNRD030001116.1 coordinate 8,915,305, forward strand.
TACTGTCCTTGTGCAATCGGATGAAATTTAGAACAAAATAAATCAAATTCTAGTGTACCGACCGATGGATTTTAAGTAAATTTGAAACTTAGTTACTATTGAGTGGCGCTAATTCTTTCTCTGCTGACAGTTTATTACGAAGCGGACCTAATGTTAATAAAATAACAAGCGCGTTATGAATAAATATTAATAAAAAGATAATTAATATAAAATTAAGTTTTTTTACTCTTGTGAAACTTCATAAAATTTGAATGTTATTATTTGCCTCCTATCCCTCAAAAGTTAAACTTATGGAGCGATAATAACAAAAAATATTGTATGTCATTTGGCCACTAAGTGGTGATTTTGACAACGACGATTCTACGATATTCACTTTAAAGTTTGTGACGCGAATTTACGAAAACGAGCGTAAATTTCCGTCCTCGGCTTCGCCTCAGATGTTAAAATTACGCCCGTTTTCGTACATTCCCGCCACGAACCTTAAGCTCATATCGCAACATCGTCGTTGTCAGAAAATCGCCATTTTGCGGCCATATGACATAAATTACTATTTCTTCCTAATTATTTTCTTGAGCGAAAAAAAAATTTTTTTTTGACACAAGAAATTTCACTTATTATTCCAACAAAATTAATTCTCTTACTTTAAGAAATACGTATCTTGATCCAAGAAAATTTATCTAAGTCAAGAAAATTTTCTTGTTTTGAAAAAACTGAGCCTCTTGCTCCAAAAAATTTAGTTCTTGATAGAAATAAATTTTTTTGTCTTGAGAAAATTTCTCTCTTGCTCCAAAAAATTGAATATCTCGATAGAAGTAAATTTTCATTAATATTTCTGTTGATTTACATGTCAAATGGGAAGATCAAATAATATTGAATCATTTTTTTTCATTCAATATGTATAATTTCACGCTAAAATACTATAAAATGAGTATCAAATATTCAAGAGAAAAATTTTCTCATGGTGAGAAAATTTTTTTCTCAGCTGAAGTAGGTAGCGCTGTTTCCCTAAAGTATCTAAAAATTTTGATCAAATATAAAAATTTATTGTATCAAGTATTTATGATAATTTGAATTAAGAAAAAATTACTTTCACCAAGAATAGAATTTCAAGAAAATTTTAACTTCGGCCAACACAACTTCGGTCTTTCTTCAGGCACCCGAAAATTTTCTTGAGCCAAGAATTTCGTTCTCCAGTCAAGAAATTTTTCATTCTGTCTACAAAGTCGGTGATTTATAGCAGAAATGAGTTTTTTTGGTTTTTTGAAGATAGTTAATAGAAATTTGATTTCAGAGAAAAGTTTATGAAAACATTTTTGTAGGAAATTTAAAGAGGTATCAAAAAGGTTTCTTATGAAATTTCGAAAAAATCGATATTTTTGAGGTTATAAACAATTATTGTGGTATAAATTCGGCGATTTGTAGCGAAAACGATAGTTTTCTTCATTTTTCATACATAGCTACCAGAATTTCGATTTTAGAGAAAAGTTATACATAACTTTTTTGTAGAAAATTTAAAGACCAACAAATAAGGTTTCCTGTAAAAAATCGATAAAACCAATATTTAAAAAGTTAGAGCAATTTAAAAAATTGCAAACTTTCAATAATATCAATATCGACGTCAATAGACAAAAAATTTCCGAAGAACGTTAAAAAGTTTGGTTATACCCCAGCAGAAAGCAACATGTTACCGATATTGGAGTGCGTCACATGGTCATAAGCGTTTTTCCCGTTTTAATAACGAGACTTTTTATGACCGGGTCATTTGTAGCAACTTTTCAATATCATCGGTATCATTGCTTAAATAACATTTGCTTTCCAGGTTTTATTTCCTTTTTCTGCTTCGCTAATAGTTAATTACTTAATTACTACCAATCGACTTATTTACTGTGTTATTAATTTTTACATATTTTTTCAGGGTCCAATTGGATTAGACGGGCCGAAAGGTGATCCGGTAATTAATTTTAAAATTACTATTTTTGTAATTAAAAATGGAATTTTTAAAAAAGAGCTTTTAATGAAAGACAAAAAAAAGCTATTATTAAATTCCAGTTCTTTTAGCACCAGAGCTAATAAACTTCACCTGCAGACTAAATATGAGTGTAATTAATTTTGCAGGGTCGCCCAGGTGACAAAGGACAAAAAGGGGAATTAGGGAGCCCCGGCTTTGATGTCTTCTCGGCTGTAAAGGTAGCTACCATAAACAATGGGGACTCTATCAGAAAAAAAATACTACTATACAGAAGAACGTATCAGACGGTACACCAATTCACCCGATTCTTCATTATATTCTATTCAATTCGTGCTTTCATAACAAATTTAACAATTATTAATTTTTTTTTCGAACTAGAGTAATTTTTGTCACTTAATTCATCCGTCATTAGTCATTACCAAAGCTGCAAATATTTTTTTTTCAACAATTACAAACATCAATTCATTCACAAATTTTGATCTCAGCCAAGGATGATTTTCAAAAGTTTTTTTCTCAAAATCTATCACAGATAAAAAAATTTTGTAAACGTGAAAAAAGTAGACAAATTTGCTCTTAATTACATAAAAAATTTCAAAGTGGGTAAATTGGCCATAAGAAAAAAGTTTTCTTTGTTAGGTTTGAAAAAAACTCCGTTTTTTGCCATTTTACCCCCTATATCTTTCAGATAACACATCATATAGCTTTCGTATATTTTTTTTATCTTACTGCATCTATTGTTCTCAAAATATATGAGAGTAGCTATACCAAAAAATCATTGGAAGGATTTTTTTTGCGATCTTGAGAAAAAAAAATTCGTGTTTTTGGGCTTTAAACGTGGGTAATTTTTGAAAAAATCACTCGATTATTTTTTGGGGGTCTCTGATATGCCCAACGAGTCTAATTTTAGGTAAAAATTTGCAACTCTGGTCCCAAATCACCACCATAAAAATGGGGGGTTTTTAACCTGACAAAGATTACTCTATTTTCCGGACGAATCTATCTGTATAATAAAATAATAAATAGAAAACATATAAATAAATTGAATGTCTTCACCCCTACGGGTCAATGCACAGGGATTGGGGTTAAAGAGGTCAGTGACAACGCTCCGCGGTGGGACACTTGGATACGCGGAAATCGTCGCATTAAAGGTAACCCTACAAAGCACAGTTCAATACATTATTAATGTTATATATGTAATACATATATTCTTCGTTTTTGTAAATTTAGAGTTGTGGTAGAAAGTAGAAATTTTTGTGCTACTAGGGTTAATTTTGGTGCCTGTAATCCTTCGACCCTTGACGGACATGACAGATTATTTTCTTTTTTTTCTATTATTTATTATGATTTTATTAGCATTATTTTTAGTTCCGTTACTGAAATATTCTAGGGGCTTCAAGAACGCGGGCATAATATATCTGCGCAGACAATTATTCAATTGAAGGTAAGTTTGTTTAGTCATCGGCTTATAATGGCTTACTAATTTCAAAAGGACTAACAAACCTATCTTATCCACTGGAAGAGTAAGGGTCGTTATTTATTGACTCTGTTCCTCTTGTCCCATCCTGACGATATTATTTTAGTTTTGTATTTGGATGAGATTTTGCATGGTCATAAACAATTAATTAATTTTATATGAAGATTCATAAGAGATCAATCCGTCGATTTATAATAATAATGATAGTTCCTTTTGTTTTTTATGGATATTTAGTAGATTTTTGATTTTTGAAAAAAAAACTATGAAAAACTTTTGTTAAGAAAATTTAAAGGGCTACAAAAAAGGTCTCTCATAAAATTTCAAAAAAACTAGTATTTTACATTAGAAGTTACAGACATTTATAAGTTCAAAATTCAGTGATTTATAGTTGAGTATACTTGCATGAGATTTCGCACGAATTTTAAAATAGTGCAATCATGGTTGGTAGTTTGTAGTGATGCAAAAAGAGGGTAAATAGGCACAAGAAAAGTAGGCTGTAAGCTATAATGAGGAATGCAAGGGATATATGGCTCCTCAACATGTGGCGTGTGGCATATTTATGTGATTATGGTTAACTTATATTCAAATGGAACATGAAACATGATCTATGATCTGCCAACAGAGCTCGCGGAATGCTTACACAGATGTCTGATTTGCTGGAGTATTTTTAGAGTCATTTGTAAAAGAAACTTTTTAGTAATCGAGCCTGCTATCGAATTTGGGCGGAAAAATATTAAGATTTAGAGAAATTTATAGAAATTAACAAAATAGTCGATTTTTTTGGATACCCTAGTAATATTAATTTCGGACAAGATTCTTTGGCCAGATAGTTGACCAAGTCCTGGAAACAGAATCGGACAATTCTTGAGCCAGACAGTTAACCGAGATTATTTTTCCAGACTAGTGACAGATTCGTACAAGATTTTAAAACAGAATCTGGAGCAATACTTGGTCAAGTTTAGTGACAATAAGTCTGCAGCCAGAATTTGTTCAGATTGTTAGTAAAGAAGTTTCACCCAAACTTGCGCGAGAAATGAAATAGACTAACAGTGCGCATTATTATTGTACTGAAATAAGAATGCGAATTTCTGCCTTGACAACTAAGTCTCAAAAAGTGGTGGTGGGGAGCCTCACCATTCCTGGCCATTTTCTGGACGAATTCTGACCACAAGCTTAAATATCTGGAGCGATTCTTCGACGATTCTTGAAGAATGATCTGCCGTAAGTTTCTTGTCCAAGAATTGTAAAAATTTGTATTCAGATACTTCATCAAGATTATTGAGCCAAACTTGCCCAAGACTTGAACCAAGTTGCTACTAGTGTATCTATTTCACTACATTCAATCAAAATTCATTAGGTTGTTACGTATTTAAGCTCTACTAATCCCCGCAAGAATAATCAGAATCACTTGCTTATTCCCAAAGATAACACAAAAAAAAGTGTCATCTTTTATTTTAAGGTAGTTGTCATGGTACAATATTGTCAAAAAATGAGAGATTATACGCGCTGCAAAAGTATATGAGCTTGTAGCTAAGTAATCCATAATTTTTATGCACGACTGTATCCGTAGAGACGTAACTCATACAGTATTTCTGTCCAACTCCGTAGATATATACTTTTTCATAAATTGGTGGACTTTAATCCGTTATTTTTAAATAATTAGATAGCAAAATTTTTTTTTTAAACTTACAACAAATACATTATAAAAGCCGTCAGTTTTTTGAAAGTTTCTGACACTTAGTTTTTTTTTTATAACTAAGAAACTGGTACAGAACTGCAGAGAGCGTATGCAATCAATGTTAAATATTCAATTTTTAATTAAAGTAATCTCGGGTTGTAGGTGGTCAATCGACTTCAAATTTTAAGGATAATTGTATCATCATGTCCTTAATAAGTATACAAAAATTTAAAACTTTCTGAGGCTATGCCTTAACCACGAAAACTAACTTAAGAAAACCAATTTAATTAATTCAAAGAGTATATCTATATAGTAGTCAACTCAAATAAATTTGTATTTTTTTGTTAATTATTTCAAATTGTATTTCTTAACATGAAATTCTTTCCAAATTAAACAGATAAATTATTGTTCCATTAGCCATAATTATTTATTCAGCTTACGTAAAGTCTAGACTAACCTCAGCAAATAGCCAGTGTATGCTCTGGTAGCTACAAAGGTTCCATAAATTTAGCGATTGATGTGGAGACTATATCACATAATACTATATATCATCCTGTAAAAAAAAAAAAGCTGATGCGCTTGTGCCTATTCCGTCTCGATCTATAATATCGCATGTACAAATAATTGCCGAATAAACCTGGTGAACAACCCTTGAGTGAATATCATCTATATATATGTATATGTATATATCTAGACATTGGACTGTCATGTCATGACAGTCTCGATAGGTTATTTCTGAAGGGCTGATATGTGCAATACCGATCACCAATCACAAATCACGTAATAGTTTTACTTCGATATACTTACGTTGGATGTTCTAGTGCACTGTCTACATGATCGATTACATATAACATATATATGTATATGGAATATTTGCGAACAAAATAAAATTTACTATGCATCGTATATTAGCGATCCGCCCATAGATTATCGATCCTGGTGGTCTTCAAGATATACAATAGAATGAAAAAGGAAGTAGCATGGTCGATTAATTTGATTTTTTTTTAAAAGTTTATTTAAAGTTATTGATATAAAAGTAAAAAAATTTTTTTTAATATTAAAATATAAAATTATTATTTATTAAAATCAATGTTACGTTTAGTAGAGATGTTATTTAGCATGTTATTTAATTTTATAAACAATAAAAAACTAAAAAGATTAGTAGATGAAAGTTTCTGCGCTCGTGTTTGGGCACACACTCTCTGCTCGTTGCACCAACTCACAAAAACTTTTTTTTTTTATTTTTTGTCATATTTATTATCAATAGATAAGTAGCATGTGTTGTTTGATTTAATTGTTTTTAAAAATTTAGTTAAAGTTATTGAGATAAAAAAAAAAAAAAAACATTTAAATAATTTATTTGTCGAAGTACAATTTTTAAGTAAACGAAATTATTTTTTGAAAATTTAAATTCAAGCGGAAGTGACGTGTTATTATATCCGGTTTGCAGCGCCATCTTACAGAGAGTTTAAAAACTATATCCATGTTTATGTTTGTCTTAAATAAATAAACAAAACGGCAATTTATGAGGCGTGCACTTTTGGATTTTCCAAACTTTTTTTTTCAACCTGACATCAATCATATTTTTTATTTATTTTAGATTTTTTTGCGGTAATAAAAAAAAAGGATTATCTGTTATATTACTGGATAATATTTATTTTAGTAGATTAAATTTAACTGTTGAGTGATTGATGGTGATCTGAATGTATAAAATACAAGAAGTTAGTGTGATTTTAATTTTTTGTTCTCAGCCAGACGGATATAATTCCGTCACAGCCAATCACAATTTCTTTTTTTTCCTCTAAAATTTTCATATTTTGTAATTAATTAAAATAAAAAAAATTGTTAATCAAAAATAAATTATTAGAATATTTCGTACATTAATTTTTAGCGATAAAAAATTAATGCTTTTTTTTTCCTTAACAAAAAAATAAATAATTTAAAAAATCGTAATCGTCAGGGCGAACCAGGAGAGCCAGGACCTCCAGGACCACCCGGGCCGCAAGGCTCAGAAGGAATAGCAGGGCAAGACGGTCGCCAGGGAATCCCAGGAGAAGTAGGCCCTCCCGGAGAAAAGGGCGCTTCTGGGCCGGTAGGACCCGCAGGACCCGTCGGACCTCCAGGAACGCCAGGACCAAAGGTGAGTTGTACTTTTTTTTTATCTGTACTTCGATAAGGATGCAACTATATGTAGGTCGTAAGTTTTATTCTGAGTTGGTAATGGATGATCTGACTAGGGGAAATCTGGCGATTACGGACCTCCAGGATTTCCGGGATTGCCAGGCCATCCAGGGATCCCCGTGAGCTATTGCCTACTTTATATAAAATAGCAACTTAAGGAATTAATCCGTGGTTGTGATTGTAGATAGATTGTTTTTCTCTGTCGTGTAGGGTATGCCAGGACGCAATGGAACTAGGGGTGTTCCGGGAAGACGTGTGAGTCTCTAAGACCTTTTTTTGTGTTTAGGTGAAGGATTTTGTTTTGAGGGTAGATAAGGAGGTCCGATTGCTTGTTTTGTGGGATATTAAAAAAGAAAACTTTGCTCTTTTAGCTTAAGGGTTGGAGATATCGGAAAAATGATAAGGAAATTTTTAAAAGAAAATTAAATTTTTTTACAAGAAACGTTTCTTATAATTTTTTCCGAATTTTGGATATTTAACCCAGAATTTTGGGTCTAATTTTCTCTTACAATTTTTCCATATCTCTTATCCTTAACTCCGAAATCTCAATTGAAATTTTCCTGCTCCCGCGCTTTGGGTTTTACCTTAATTTTACAACGACTATAATTCTGAAACTAATTTTTTGCTTCTTTTATAACTTAATGTAAAAGTGTCTTCTAGGTCCTTCGAAAAATTCAACTAAAAAATCCAAATTTTTCAATAAGCAATATTGACATTAATAAAAAATAATTTCCTTCAATAGCGATCGAACTTCTTAATTGCATTGAATTTCCTTGTAAATTTAACCTCTGAGACCCGGATGATGGGGCTTGGAACCTCGCTGACGTAATCCAGATTATAATAATAATAACAACAACATTAACAAAGTAAAGTAAACGTTAACTAACGAAACTAAATTAGAGTGTCGCTAGCTCTTAATACCGAACAACAGATTTCGCTTTTGCGTGAGTGTGTTTTCGACTAAACATCTGGGCTCATAGATTTAGTTGGTGTTGATGGTGGTGATGGTTGATGGTGGGATTTATAGTCCCTTGTGGCTGCTGACAATCAATCTCAAATCAAAGTCAAATGTGTTTTCACGCTTTATATGCGCCCCCTACTTATTACTTATACTAACTCATCTCTCCTCTATTGAGCGACTACAGTCAATATTTTTATATAAATTTACTCACTAAAATTATTGTCTTGGCAATCCAGGGTGACAAAGGCGACAAGGGCGACCGTGGATTGACAACTTCACTGGACGGAAAGCAGATTCCTCTCGGGACCTTTGAAGGACCACCCGGTCCACCGGGACCTCCTGGTAAGTCAATATATGTCAACACACTTCAAAGCTTATCTGCACTAAGCTATTGTTGTAATAATGTATTTTGTGCCATGATTTATCATAGTAAATTAGTGCTCATTTCTTAAATTCAATTTTTTTGATTTTTGGTTGAATATCTCTAGAACGAATCGACGGATTGAGATCGGCTTTGCAGTAATCAATAACGTTGGATCCCCTAAAAGTCCCTACTAAATTGCAAATTGATTAATCGAGTCAATTTTGAACAATTCCCAAAATTGCACTTTTGAAAAAAGTGTTTTTTTGGATTAGCTTCAAAACTACTCCCTCAATTATTTTCAAACTTCATGGAGACCTTCAGATCAAAAATCTACATTGATTACCGCAAGTCGCATCAAAATCGGTTTATTTGTTCAAGAAGTATCGCGAGAAATTGAAAGGTCCAAAAATTGGCCAGTTTCTAATTCTTGGATATTTTCTTATCAAATCGACGGATTGAGACTGGGCTTGCACTAATCAATAATATCTGACTTCCTAAAACTCCCTACAAAATTGTCAGTTGATTAATTGACTCAATTTTGAACAATGTCCAAAAATACGCTTTTGTGAAAAGTGTTTTTTTGAATTAACTTCAAAACTACTCGGTTGATCTTTCTCAAATTTCATGGGGATCTTAAGATCAATAATCTATATTGATTGTTGCAAATCCGATCAAAATCAGTTGATTTGTTCAAGAATTATCGTAAGAAATTGAAATGTCAAAAAATTGGCCAGTTTCTAATTCTTTGATATCTTTTAATCAAATCGACAAATTAAAAGCGGATTTACAGTAATGAAAAGCATTTGACCTCCTAAAGGTCCCTACAGAATTGCAAATTGATTGGTCGAGTAAATTTTGAACAATTTCCAAAATTGCACTTTGGAAAAAATTGTTCTTTTGGATTAGCTTCAAAACTACTCGCTCAATTGTTTTCAAACTTTATGGAGACTTAAAGGTTCAAAAACTGCATCAAATATCGCAAGCCGGGTCAAAATCGGTTGATTCATTCGAGAGTTATCACAATACCAAAAATCAAAAATTCAACTTTCCTCATTTTCTTCTAATTGGATCTCGAGGAAATATAAAAAGCTCTTCACTGACAATTAATAAAACCGAAAAAGAACTAGTAATAAAGATAATAATAATATAAGAAAAGTAACTAAAAAAAAGTTATCTAAAAGTCTTGTCGTATAACTCAACATTTAGAGTACTCGCGCTTTACTTGGCAAAAGCCCGTACCGATTATCGCGGCTTTCGTCTCCGCTCACGTATTCTCGCCAATTAGAACTTTGTTCAATTGTAACTTTTAGATTGCGCCCGACGGACTGCCTTCATAGTTTTACCTTATATATATGTACAACGTCCATTTTACTTTTTCTTCTTCTACTTCTTCTTCTTCTTGATCAGAGTCCTGGTGCTTGTTTTGTTTCATTTGGCGGCTGATCAATGCCGATATTTCACCGCGTAAGAAAAATGTCTTTCCTTACTACACTTATGTCTTTTTATTTAATGGAGCCCCAATACGTTTCTCTGGCTCCTATCGATTCAGGCTCAGCCTTTGTCCTGGATCTTTTGTCGGGAATCCGACAACCGCTAATAATTATTATTAAGACTCATGATAATACCTTTTTTATAAAAGATTAAAGGAATAATATAAATAGTTCCGTCAATATGGATGTAATTCAATTTATTTTGTTGATTTAATAAGTCTTCTAAAATCATTATTTGAATTTTTTCTGACAAAGTAACTGATAACGTCATAAGATTTACTGAAAATCTTCAGAAATTATCAATTTTTTTACATTAATCTTGATTTTCTGGCTGAACGATTAGATATATAGAGAAAGTGATAAGAACTTTTCTTAAAGTAAATTAAATTTCCCACAAAAAAGATCTCTTACTATTAACCCAGAAATCTCGATTAAAATTTTCCTGCTCCCGCGCTTTGAGTTGTACCTTAATTTTGCTACGACTATAACTCGGAAACTAATCGACCGATTTTTCTGATTCTTTTATAATTTAACGTAAAATAGTTTTCCGTAGATCCCTCCAAAAAATCGGCTCAAAAAATCCACCCCCTCTCTTTCCTAGACCTCCATAAATCAGTTACTTTGTCATTAAATTCTTCTTCATCTTTTCGGAACACTTTCTCTCTATGAACCTGAAAGATATCTGATAAACTTGCTGACAAATATAAATATAAATCGAAACAGGAGCCCAAGGCGAAAAGGGAGATCTGGGTCCAATAGGGCCACCCGGCCCCCCCGGGGAGAAGGGAGCCAGGGGCAAGCAAGGCAAGAGGGTAAGCTTCAGGTCCTCCGGCCACTGGATCATGTCGAGGGAAGCTTCCTAGTTCCACAACCTTGTCCCTATCATCGTCCCTCTGTCCCCTTGACAATCCATGATAATCCATTGAACATCCTTCCTTTCAACATCACAACATCTAGATTTGTGTCAAATTCCTGGAGCAATCCCAGTTAACCAGTTTCCCAGATGCATGCTACTGCTGCATGATGAGTATACTAGTACCTAGATGTTAAGTATTTGCCAAAGAATGAAGAATGGAGAATGTAGAATGGGAATGAAGAATCCGCCTAATATCACGATGACCGACGTGCCACATGGTTCGCATGTGCTGAGCGATCTACCAACACCAACACCCTCAGAAACCGACTGAAAGAGGGTGAGAACCCTCACCTTCTTTCTTCCTTCTACTGCTATGCTGTGCTAGGTGCTTCAAATGCTTGAGAATTCAGCAGTCGATCGACTTTTGACACCTGTAATATCATTTCTATACACTTTTTACTGCTCTCTGCATTGCGACTTTGTGCTCAACCTTAAATCTTGGTTGGCATTTTTATTTTTGTTTTATTATTTTTTGTTTTGGCTTGTTTCTTTTGGTGGTAGCGATTTATTTATATTTGAGATAAATATCATTAGGTCTGATTACATATGATCTTGTTTAATATATCGAATATATCTGATCAGATCCAATATATAAGATCAGATATATTTGATCATACCTAATCAGATCTGATATATCTGGTCATATTTGATATACCTGGGCATACCTGGTGTATCCGATCTTGTTCAATATATCAATTATATGTAATATAACTGATCATATCAGGCATATTTGGTCATATCTGATCCGATTTGATACACCTGACAAGGTACATTTGGTCAGATCAAATATATCTGGTCATATCTGATGTATTTTATATGATCTGATATACCTAACCAGATATATTTGATCATATCCAATATATCTAATCAGATCTGATATACCTGGTTATATTTGATATATCTGGACATATCTGATGTATCTGATCTTTTTCATATATCAAATACATCTGATATAACACATCAGGCATATTTGATCAGATTTGGTACATCTGACCAGGTACATTTGGTCAGATCAAATATATCTGGTCATATCTGATGATGTATTTTGTATGATCTGATATATTTAATCTTACCCAATATATCTAATCAGATCTGGTATATCTACTTATATTTGATACACCTGGATGTATCTGATATTTATCAATTAATCAAATCTATACGATAAGGCGCATCAAGCATATTAGGTCATATCTGATCGAATTAGATATATCTGGGCAGATATATTTGGACAGATCAGATATATTAAGTCATATCTAATACATCTCATCAGATCTGCTATTTTTAATCATAAATATTTGGTCGTATCTAATATACCTAATATATCTGATGAGATTGAATATTTCTGGTCATATCTGATCTATTTAATCAGATTTTATATATTTGATCATGTCTGATATATCCGACCATATCTGATCAGATCAAAGTAAAACCGTCAAGTAATTTAACCTTTTGATAGTTAAAAATTTCATAAAAATATTCTAAGGTTCAAATAAATAACATGGGACAGGTAACCGAACAATGATTATGATTATAAAACCATAAAAAACGCTCTAACATTGAAATAACACCTTTGGATAGTATTACTATTGATGAAGATGATCAAAAGAAGGAAGCAGGGTGGTGATTCTCAAGCTCAATGACGTTTTTGCAATCAACCCTCAGGGGTGTAAGTACAATCGAAGCTAATGAACTAGTTACGACCCTTGAAGTTACCGGGAAATAAGTCCATGTGAAAGCTCTAGTGTGTTGAAGAAAAAAGAATAACCATAACCGTTATTTCACGCGCGTGTGTGTGTATGTGTGTTGTCTGTGTGTGCTTGGTGTGATGTTGTCACAAGCTTATTAATGTTCTCGACAAATAACGTTTGTATTGAATTGTACTAGTATTAATCGATTTGATTTATTTTATTTACTGCCAAATAATTACCAGCCAGAATCAATAATTAATTATTAATAATATGTAATCATACTTAAACCAACTAATTAGCCGGTTAATACCAGTATTTGTAGACATTGTGTGGTGCCGTAAGTATTTTTACTGCTCGTAGTAATTAGTAATTAATAGAGTAGCTGTAGAATAATCCAGTGTCCTATTAAACGCTCTGTGTGTGTATGTACGTTAACTTTCTTGAAATAACTCCTTTCCTCCGTTTCCTACTTAACAAATTATCCGACTAACAAAACGCCCCAAGTTTTGTGAATTGAAAATTAAGTTGACTATTTAATTATTGAAACACATTCAGCGTTTGGGATTGTAGTTATTATTCTTAAACGGAGGACCTGTGTTGGATATCAATCTTGCAGACTTATTATTTTATCTATAGATGACAGGGGACTGCCGTTGTCCACGATCATTGAGAATTGGCCTTCCCGGTTTACCAGGTGAAAAAGGCAACCCTGGGAATCCAGGGCTACCAGGTAGTTTTTTTTTATTTTGGCGACCGCTAAATTTAATACTTACCCGCTTTAAGATGTTAGCAAAAAAATTTTTTTTTGCTTTAATACCTCGGTTTTCCCACAAAAATACTTCTCACAGTCATTAATCACCCAAAATAGTGTTATGGAGTGTGTCGAGCCACGTTTAAAGCCAAAAAACGCAATTTTTTGTCTTTGAGGCCCCGTAAAAAAATTTTTCATCAATCGATTGCTCTAATTACCCTCATAAATTTTGAGCACAATATATAAACTGTAGAAATAAAAATATACAAGCTACTTTTGATTAGTTATCTGGAGGCGAGAGGGGGTAAAATGCCTAAAAACGCGGTTTATTTCATACCTAATAAAGAAAACTTTTTTCCTATGGCCATTTTACCCACTTAAAAAAATTTTTCGTATTCTAGGGCTCATTTGTCAACTTTTTTTACTCCTATTATTTTTTTATATCTGTGATAGTTTTCAAGATAAAAATAATCAAAAATCGCTATTCTTAAAGATCGAATGTTTCGCATAAAAATTTCCTGAGTCCAATCAATAAAATAGCTATTTAATTAAAATCTAGCAACTCTACAACCCATTAAAAGCCCCTGAGTAATTAAATATGTAAGGTAGCGGTCGCCTCGAAAGACATGGAACCCTCTCGTTGATTGTCAATGAACTAGGCCTCAACAAACATCGAATTCCGAACTAGAATATCCACTTAATAACAACCGAATCGGTGATTTTATATTAAGCGGTGGCTTTTGTAGGACCTAAGGGCGACGCAGGAGTACCGGGGGCTGCCGGGGTAAACGGAATCAATGGCGAAGCTGGAATACAAGGTCCACCGGGACTCCCGGTACGTATTTCACCACTGAAAATCCATTTCCTTGATGGATTAAAAGCCTGGGATTTTAAAACCGGTTTCAATTTTTACAGGGATTAGCGGGACCCAAGGGCGAGAAAGGCGAGTACGGCGACATTGGACCACCAGGGTTGATGGGTCCACCAGGACTACCTGGACCGCCGGTATGTAACCCTTTAATCTTGTTTTCCTTTGTCAAAAACACTGGCTCATTCCTCGGTTTTGTTTTTAGGGCGCGCCGGGTATCAAGGGAGAAAAAGGCGATAAAGGAGAATCGGTTAGTATTAATTTGCCTCGATAAATCCAATTACAATTAAAAGACTAACCTCTTCTAAATTTATTTTTTCTTTCTCCGTTTTCAGAAGTACAAAAAATTGAGAAGAAGACAGGTAAGATCCTTATTTTGTTTTATAATTTTTCGAGAGAGGTCAGAGATTAATTTTAATAAAATTTTGGTTATTTCTCTTCAGGGCGACGGCACTTTTGAAGTGAACGCTGGAGAAGTGGTAGGTTATTTTTTTATAGTTATATTAATTTTTCTCACATTGTTAACTTCTATTAAATGAGACATTTTTTTGCAGATAATGGGTCCTCCAGGTCCACCAGGTCCAGCTGGTAATCCAGGACTACAAGGACCTCCTGGAATCAAAGGAGACCGAGGGCACGATGGTACTAAAGGAGAACCTGTGAGTACCCATTATAATTGTTAATGTTATTTAGTCTCCAAAGTAACTTAATCAAAATTTAATAAAAATCAGGTAGTTAGATTCTGAAATATTTATAAAAATATGATGCATTGATTTCGAGTGTCAATGTAGTATATGTTTGTCATTTTTTGTGCAAAAAGATTTACATAAATTCTAATTTTAATACCATTAAGATATTGACGAAAAACTATTGTATTAATTTTGAGTGTCAATGCAATAGAAGGAAAAAATTTCTGGGAAAATTTACAATACAACTATTGTAAAGCTGGACTATACTTTCATTATTAATAACTGTCAAATATTTTAGAAGAAAATTTACTATTTATTTACGAAATTTTACAACTTACTATCGTAATTTCACCAAATAATTATTGTATTAAATTCGAGTAGAAAAAATACGATATTACTAGTATTAGATATTACTAGATATTACTTAGTAGTCTTGTTTGTTGAATAAAATTTACAATAATAGATCGTAAAAATTATTAGCTGACAAGAATAGTCCACCGTTACTATTTTATTTAATAAAAAATACAATAGTAAAATAGTGAAAATTCCTTCAATTTTCTTTTCATGTATTTTTCAGTTTTTATTTTTTGTAATGCTCACTTGCTAAAAGTACCCCATCGACGGTAGCGAGTCATTATTAATTTATAGAACAGCTCATTAAATATTTATGATATTCACTGCGTGTAATGGATAATCGTGAGTCAAGTTAATAAAAGGGCTATCTTTTGAGCAGTAAGTGAGTAAGTACTTTCAAAAACGCATTACTAATGGATCCGATGTGTTTTATATTTCAGGGCGAGAAGGGCGCCAAGGGGGACCCCGGCCCTATGGGACTACCTGTAAGTACTGAATCAAGTCAACACATGATAAAAAAAAAAACCTGCAATCCACTCAATCGCTTAAATTGAAGTTCGAGGGAGGCTTTCGTGAATTTTTAAAAGCATTTCGTGATCAAAATTTTAATTTTTGAAAAAAAAAATTTTTTTCCATTGTATCTGATAAAAAAAAAAATTTGCAGGGCCCAATGGGACTGAGAGGTGAAGCAGGACGACCTGGCGATGCCGGAAAACCCGGAACGATGGTAAGAAAAAATTTTTTTTATTATTATTAATACAGTAAAAAAAACACGCTGCCTGCTTTGTCACACCTCCCCAAAAATAATATCCGGGTCCCGTTATTGTAACAATTTATTTTAAAATCTTGTGTTACAATCTTAATAATCAATAATAATAATAATAATAATAATAATAATAATAAATAAATAAACAGGTTGGCACGTGGTGATCCGACTAACAACTAACAAGGGGTTAGGTTATCCATCTACTACTTCTACTTCTACTACTACCAACAGAATCGACAATAAAACCTATCTGAAAAAAAAAAAAAAAAAAAAAAAAAAATTACCAGGATTTCTTACCACTAAACATCAAACCATACCAAGTAGAGCAGCCATTTGCAATGAAGCAAAAAAAATTAATAACGCCAGAATCCTTTTTTAAGGAGCTCGATATACATAAATATATATATTTATATATATTTTGTCACTTATTTAAGCGCAGTATTAAAACAAATAATTAAATGATTAATAATTAAAGTAACAAAACGTTCACAAGAGTAGGTAAAAAAAAAAAGGTTTCTACTTTTACAACAGTGAACAGTGTTTATCGTTGATAATGATAATTAGCTGCCATATTGGACCGAGGCGGAGGTTACTTAAACTAAATGAGTCGACTTTGGACTTAGAATCGGAACGATAGTTAAAATTTCAAATATAAATATTGATTATGGTGGTAATAAGAGGTTTACTGATCAATTGTTCTATATAGGCTAGTGTGATACATAATATATCATGATTTTACGATTTAACGTAATTTCTTTGTCTTATAGTGTTTAATGAAAAGTAATGTCAGATAAGATTAAAAAAAAAAAAAAAAAAACTTACTCGAGACTCGAACCCGCGACCTCAGATTACCGACTCAAAAAATTGATTCTGCGATATCTCGAAGACTACTGAGCTGATTTGGGCCACCAAAAGTTTTTTTTAATCGTTATTTTGGGCTTTATAAGATAAGCTTATTAGCTAAGCGATCCGTTGACCCAAAATTTTGGCTAAAAAAAAGTCATATCTGATGTTTTTCTTCTGTACTTAGTCTTTAAAATTCCTACCCTTGTAGCTTAATTTTTTTCTAAATAAAAATCTGAATATAAATATATAAATATGAACTTCAGTGGCATGGAAAAAAATTTGTGTACATATTTTGTCAATGAAGTTCAAAAAAGGTACTTAAAAAAATTCAAAAAAAAATTAAAGGAGGAAAAAAATACATTGACTGTATAACTGCTGAAAAAAAAAATGGCCTACGCTTCTATTGTCACGTATTGTCACAAAAAACAAACGTTATTATTATTAATTTAAAATAACTTAATTAAATTTGTATGTAACGAGTGTAATTGGGACGTACGAGTGTGAAAATGAACAAAAGTAAATTATAAATAATAATAATAATATTAATAATTATATTAATAATAATAATAATGATTATTGAGAAACGTGAGGCTCGTGCCAAGTAAAAAAAAATCAAAGCCTCGATGAGATTATTATTTTTTTGGCTTAACATATATTATTATTTTGATTAATGGTTGATGGTTAATATAAATAAATTTCGAGAAATTCTACGCTGGCGTACTCTCGGGGCTTTTGTTTTGACTGTATTAATTATTTGTAATTATTAATATTAATTATAATTGGTAAAGACTACTTATTTAAAATTAGTAATTAGTATGTTTATATTAATAGTAATTTTTTATATTATGAAAAAAAAAAGAAATTAATAATTTGGTTGTTATTATTAATGACTATTATTAACAAAACACGCACATAAACACATCACAAATAAATTGTAACATACAAACATAAACAATTTTTTAAATGTAACCGACTTTTGAGATTTATAGATTAATAATTAATGATTAATTGATTAAAATTATTACGTAAGAAAAAAACATTAGAGGTTAATCCTCGATAAGTGTAAAATGTATTTGTTAATCGATTAATGAAAGATCGAAGGAACATGACAAGACAAAAGATAATTAAATTAACTAACATTGTTTCATGTCTTGATTAATAAACGAGAATGTGCATGTGCCTGTTGCTCTTGCTTATATTAAACAAAGGAAAAGATTTTATCCTCACCCTCCTGCGATTAACGATACTTTTATGACCAGGGTTGCAAATTTAAGGTAAAAGTCGATTTTTTTTTGTTTTTATCTCGCAAAGTATCTAAGATACGACAAAATTATAAGAGTAAGAAAAGTTGACAAACAGACCTTAGAATACATAAAAATTTTTTAATAGGGTAAGATGGTCATAGGAAAAAAGTTTTCTTTGTTAGGTTTAAAAAAAAATCGCATTTTTTGACATTTTTTGCCCTCTGGGTTCCAGTTAACGAATCAAAAATAGTCTATATAATTTTTTTTTCTTTCTTCATATGTAGCTCTATAGATATAAAAAGTTAATTCGAACAAACGATTGATACAACAATTTTTTTCGAAGCTCAGACGAAAAAAATTTGCAGTTTTCGACTTTACAGCACTTAAGAAAATTTTTTTTTCAATTGATTTTCACGAAAAAAGATAATTAGTATATCCGAATGATAATTTGTGGTTTGCAACCCTGGTAAAAAAAAAAAAAATTCACACCAAGAAGAATGCGAAAGCCTGCTCTTGATGGCATAAGACCAGTATCTTGAAGAATTTCGATCTCAGCGCTTGCTTTCATCGTTAATTTCACCAAACAACCTTCGGACTCATGAAAACCCGCCTTTCGAGCGGAAAATTCAAATTTCAAAAGTGTTGATTGGGAAATTAGCAATGAAAAAAGTGAAATATGAGGCGGCTGTGCATAGTGTGCGCTCGTCGGTAATAGCATTAACTATTTTTAAAGCCATCAGATATTTCATTGACATTTAATCAGACAAATGTGACCTTTAATCCCTTGCAGGGATCGCCGGGCTTAGACGGTATGAAGGTGAGCAAATGAATAATAATAACTAACTTGCTAATAATTCCTTATCAAAAAATCTAATTATCGTTGAATTTTGTTTCCCAGGGAGCGCAAGGCGAGCCTGGAGTCAAAGGCGAGCGCGGTGACTCAGGTCTACCCGTAAGTATTCCCCATTTTTATATAAATAATACCAATAATAACGATAGTAAACGTTTAATTACTCAGCAATTAGGACATTATCCAGCTTAACACTAATTCCATTTGCATTTGTCCTCAGGGTACTGATGGGATTCCCGGTGCTCAGGTATAGCTTTCGCCTTTAATGTATATCTCTATACCCTCAACTCAGTACTACATTACTCAGTATGCACTCGCACACACACACCCACAAGCACTCACTATAACCTACAAACTCCTAACTCAACTAACTCGATAAAAAACTTTATGGTCTATTGTTTGTCAAGTGAGTTTTAGTTTACTAGTCATTTATCTTCATATTCTTGGTCTCGATCTCGAGGTGAATTGTTTATGTTGTTCTCTTTCTGGTGAATTACCTCGCTAGGAGGAAAGGGGAGGGGAGGAACGGAAAACGGAATGAATACATTTGTTATTTAAGTCAAGTTTTTTTAGTTTTAGCTCAGAAGTCGGAGTTTGTTATTGGATGATATGTTTTTGTGGAGATACTGAAGAATATCATGGAAATTATGCTTAATGATGATTTTATAGTCTTAAATTCTTGAAATACGCACAGCTTTCATGAAAATGCGGCTTAATGATGATTTTCTAGTCTATTATCTTCAGAATAAGAATGATTTACATGAAAACGCAATTTAATAACGATTTTCTAGTCTTATAGTAGAAATATTTAAGATTTTTATGAAAACGGAGCTTAATGATTACGATTTACTCTTAAATTCTTAGAATATGCACAGTTTTTATGAAAATGCGGCTTAATAATAATGTTCTAAGATAATATTAGAGAGATATTGATAATTTTCATGAATATGCTTCTGAATAATGAAGATCTAGTCATATATTTCCAAAATACCCATAGTTTTCATGAAAATGTAACCTAGTACTGATGTTTCAGTCCTCACTTTGAAAAATATTGAAAATTTTTGAACAAAAAAGCTTCATCATACTGTTCTAATCCTGTATCTAAAACATATTGGTGATATTTATAAAAATGCAATCTAATTATGATGATCAAGCATTGAGACTATAAAATGTCGACGAAATTTCATAGAAATGCAGCTTTAAGATTAAAAATATCACCAAATCCCGTTCAAACTTTGCCTTTATTGTTCGAGTTATCAAAATTTTATTTAATCGCAATTTAATGATTAATTTCTTGCCTCAAACAACTAAATCCTTCAAAAGCTTGATAGTTTCTCGAAATTTATAATTTTTACATTCCAAATTTAGATTATCTAACTCGCTACTCTCCTAATCTCAAAATTTCATTAAAGTTTGACAATTCACCATCTTAGATCCACTATATCTTCTTTCTGTAGTGGGTCAGTAGATACCAATGAATTCAGAAAGGCTCCTCGGGGAGACCAATAGATTTTTATAGTTCCTCCGGGACTCCCCCACTCCAATCTCTTCATCGATGACCATCTTCTCAGGCTTTTGCTTCCGAAATTCTGTTCTCACCCCGGACTCTAGTCTCCTGGTCCGAAAGCCAACAACTTTTATTGACTTTTCAACACACCACTGTCCGACACTAACACCAACCCCTTTAACACTGAAAGAATGCTCTAGTCTGACTGGACACTGTGAAAAATTTACATTAAATTTTAGTATGGACAGTGTATCGCTAGACTATAATGAAACTGCACATAAATCATATGCAAGTCCGAAAAAGTTTAATTTCACTCCTATTAAATTTACAACTGTCCATACGACAAATTTATGAATCCTACTATTCAGTAAATATACCTGGAAAATTTAACTTACAAAAAGACCAAAAATTACTAGTATTGCCAATTATTTTTACTATATAGATCATTAGAGTAATTTAATAAATATATTACTTAGTCCGATGTATGTTATTTATAAATTACCATGATAGACATTAAATTTAAAAATGTGCCATCGCAAAAGTATGTTTGTAAGCTTTGACATCACACAGTACTCGGTCCTATTAATTTTGTCTATAAGACCGTCGTAAGTTAGTACATAATTTGACCTCGAGCCAACAGACTGAAGTTAAAGCCAAATACTAACCGATCGTTCGACGTTAAGTACATTCTCGTTCTAAAGACTCTCAATTATGTTGAAACACACAGAAAGTTAATGAAAGAACAAACATAATCACCGTAATCAACAAACGCATTCTATTATCTTGAAAAACTTTACCATGTTCCAGATCAAATTTAGTTAAAACAAAAAAATAGTAATTTTTGTTATACTCGCTCCAAAAGTTCAACTTTTAAGCGCTGGGTGGCGTCCGAAAAGATACTCATTTCTAAAGACTTTACCATACCGCCTTTTTTCCGCGGCCTAGGCCGCAAAGTTTACTTCCCCCTTCTTTTCCGTACTGTCCTTGTGCGATCGGATGAAATTTAGAACAAAATAAATCAAATTCTAGTGTACCGACCGATGGTTTTTGAGTAAATTTGAAACTTAGTTACTATTGAGTGGCGCTAATTCTTTCTCTGCTGACAGTTTATTACGAAGCGGACCTAATGTTAATAAAATAACAAGCGCGTTATGAATAAATATTAATAAAAAGATAATTAATATAAAATTAAGTTTTTTTGCTCTTGTGAAACTTCATAAAATTTGAATGTCATTATTTGCCTCCTATCCCTCAAAAGTTAAACTTATGGAGCGATACTAACAAAAAATATTGTATGTCATTTGGCCACTAAGTGATGATTTTGACAACGACGATTTTACGATATTCGCTTTAAAGTTTGTGACGCGAATTTACGAAAACGAGCGTAAATTTCCGTCCGAGGCGAAGCCGAGGACGTTAAAATTGCGCCCGTTTTCGTACATTCCCGCCACGAACCTTAAGCTCATATCGCAACATCGTCGTTGTCAGAAAATCGCCACTTTGTAGCCATATGACATAAATTACTATTAATTTAATGGAAATTTACTCTCGTTTTCGTACATTCACATCACAAACTTTAAAGCGATGATAATAAACATTCTTTGATTTGATATATTTGAATTGGATGTTTTTACTAATATTGA
Organism: Cotesia congregata; assembly: GCA_905319865.3. Taxonomy (NCBI): domain Eukaryota; kingdom Metazoa; phylum Arthropoda; class Insecta; order Hymenoptera; family Braconidae; genus Cotesia; species Cotesia congregata. Next base: position 8,937,544 of record CAJNRD030001116.1, read on the forward strand.
ATATTAATAACACATATTTTTTTGATTGAATACATTTAAATTGGATTTTTTTTCTATTGGATATTTTTGCTGGATAATTTTACTATTGGATATTGATAATACATATTTTTTAATTGGATATTTTTGCTGGATATTTTTTCTTTGTATATTATTACAATGGATATAATGACCTAGAACCCCTAAGATGTAAATTTTTTAGCTTCGACAGTACACATTTTATTATTTTATAATCAAACGAATAATAATAGAGTTGTGGTTTTTTAATCAGTTTATCACAATAAATTTACGGACATATTGAAATAAAATTTAGAAGAATTAGTTTTGTTTTTCGAAAGTTATGGTGATTACAAAAAGAATGTTACATGAATTTTAAAGGATTTTTTTTTTAAATTCATTTTTCTCTAAATTGTGGGTTGGACCAGCTGTTTATTGTTTAGAAAAATGACCATTGATGTTTTCTTTTATTGTGGTATGAAAGCCAACCGACTTTAACCACTATATTATTATTTATTGAAATAAAACTCTAAGGGAACCCAGTTTTTCCATTTTTAGGCGAGAGTAGAGCATACCTACGCTCGCGCTTAAGGCATGCAAAATAAATTTTCATGTTCATCTATTGAAAAATTTTCGTAGCGCACGTTTTAATTTTTAGTTTGGGCACTGAATAATTTTACTATGTTACATTTTATTTTTTGTGATATACTATAGCATACATAACTCGGAACTGAAATTACTATGGGTAATTGTAAATTCATCTGGGAAATAAACTTCACCGGTAATATGTACCATACTAAAAAAAGATATTTATGCAAAGTAAAAATTAATATAAAATTTTCACAGTGTAAGCATGTTAAATTGAGAGTGTGTATGTGTGAGTGCGTGTGTCTTAAGTGGAAGAGAACAGCAGAAACCGGATTTCCGGGTCTTCCTCCAACAATTTCACACTTCCGTGGCGATTAATCACTCCTGCAATGTGACCGTATTACAGGGTTCCAAAGGCGACACAGGTGCCCCAGGCGAAACCGTGAGTATCCTAAACACGAGTTATTGTCCCATTATTAACTACAAGGTAGTTTAAGTCTAAGATAAGATGGCGGCTTTAATAAAGAAGGGGGGATATGAAAATGTTCATTATCTATTTCTTTCTCTCTCTTACTCTCAGTTTGGCTTGCATATTACACACATGTCCGTGTCCGTGTCGGGGATGAGTGCAAGAGAAAGAGAGAGAGAGAAAGAGAGAGAAGATAAATATCTATATCTGACGGTTGTCGAATCCAGAAACGCGATGCTAGGTCGCTGCCACCACCATATTCGCCAGACAATAGAGAGGGTCGTAACCCCCCTTTAGTAAGCTAAAGCCTGTCTCTTTGTCTATATCTGTTTCTCTGTCTCTGTTGCTCCTTTTATCTACGAAGCGCGATAGTGTGGACTCTTGCCAAGGGATGGCCACGCATCCCTTCGCACGAGCCCATGCTTGAATACGAACGAATGGAATTCTATTTTTTCTTTTTTTTTTTTTTTAAGGACTTTTACTTTTTCTGTCAAGCTTATATCGAATTTTTACGATGATTAATGCTAGAAAACGATATCTGATTGTATATGATTTTTAGAGGGGGAGTGTGGAGTTGAATATGTTTGTGGGAGATTAGATTCAGATCTATAGAAGCTTGAGGTGGTTTTTGAAAGCAAACGTGTCATATATGATCAGATAAGCTATGTATGATCAAATATGTTATATTCCAATACATGAAATTTTGATAAGTCACTTTGAAACTAGATATAGCATATATGATCAGATATGTCATGTATGATCAGTAGGGTCAGAAAATTCGCGTTTTATCTTTATTCAAATTTGAAATTAAACATATGAATGCTCATTTAAACAACTGCAAAAATCCTATATGATCATATATATACGATGAGATATCATATTTTGATAGATAAAAGTTACTTTTGAACTGAATATGGCATGTACAATCAGATATAGCACATATGATGAGATAAAATCAGATAAAAGTATTATAAGTTCCTTTTAAACCAGATATGCGATGTATGATCAGATCAAAGTTTCATAAGTAGATTTGGAATCAGATGTAACATATATGATCAGATAACAGTTTTATAATTTACTACAGGATAATATATGCTTCATATGATCAGACATGTCAAACAAGATCAAATAATATAATCTTAGTTTTGTCTGAATGTTTATTGATTGATAATACTGTATCAATATATTTTACTTCAACATTATGTGATATATCTGATCATATATTGTTATTCTTTACATATTTTTAAATATAATTACTCTATTGTATGTACTTAAAAATTTTTCCATAAAATGCATGATAGTTTTTCTTTATTGTCAACTATATGTGACATGTATGTCATATATGATCAACTGATCATATATATGATACTCATATGACTGTTTATGCTTATATATAACTTATGTCAATTTCATATGAACCTTTGTTATGACATATGACCATATGCGGTCATATATGATCATATGTGGTGTCATATATTATTGTATATGATCATATGTGACCACACATGGTCATATATGATAATGAATGATCACATATGATCATATATGGTCATATGTGGTTATGTATGATCATACATAATTAGACATAATCAATTTTAATCATATATCATCATATACGATCATATATAAATATTGTAGATAAAAATAAAATATATACAATAAATCATTATTTCATCATTAAATCATCTTACTGAATAAGACGAGAGCACTTTGCACATCTCCCCATATTAGTAATCCTAAAATTAGCATTGCTAATTAACCAACGCCTGGGTAATTGCACGCCGTATAATTGCCTTAATCAGCTGGCTTTTATAACACCAATAACAATAATATTAATAATAACAAAAAAAAATAACAACAATTATTATCGGCGTCTATTCATAATAATGACAATGACAATAATTGTGATAATAATGATTGTGATGATGATGACAATAATGATCCCTCCTCCTCTCGATCTTCTAACATGGCCTCAAATTCCAGGGTTCACCGGGAAAAAAAGGCCGTAAAGGTGACAAAGGGATCAAAGGTGACCAAGGAGTACCTGGACTAGACGCCCCCTGTCCTCTCGGAGCCGATGGACTCCCTCTTGCAGGGTGTGGTTGGAGAGCACCTCAGGTACATTATTGAATTTTAATAAATTAAATTTATTAATTAATTTGGGGCTAATTTTTGGTGGCTTGACTTTTTTGGGGGTAGTGTTTTTTTTTCTTTATTTTTAAGCACTGGCTTCTGTGTGCAAAATAATTATTGTTATTCAGCAGGACATCGTGAGTACAATGAGCCCAGCTCACGAAGGACCCGAGCCCGCAGAAACTGACTACGACGAACCCGAAGACGAGTACGAGGAAGAATACACCGATCCCAGTGGGAATTTAGCCGAAAAATAATAATATTATTATTATTTATTTATAATTTATTAATATAATATAATTTAACATAATTATATATTTATATATACATCTGTATACCGCAAATATATGCTAAGAATACACTAGGATAATCAATGGATTGCGAATACTGTCCTACGCATTAACTCACCCGGTAATTTGCATCCCTTTGTAATGTTACATAACCTGGGGTCTTGTAGGGTGGTTATGCATGCGTATGCCACTAACTTACATCTAATCATCGGAATTAGTCTATTTACAGAGTTACAAATTTTTTACATTTTTTTATCTTGGAAAATAATTGAGCTACGAAAAAATTATAAGAGTAAAAAAAGTTGGCAAATAGCTTCAAAACTTTGAAAAAAAATTTTAAACTCAAAATTTTTCCATAGGAAAAAAGTTTTCTTTGTTAGGTTTGAAAAAAACCAAATTTTTAGGCTTTTAAGGCCTTCTATCTTCTACATAACAAATCAAGTGTAGTCAAAATATTTTTTTTTCAGTACTATATAAGTAGGACTTGAATATTTAGAGGGTAGTTGGTCAAAAAAGTAGGGATGAATATTTTTTTCGGGGCCTTGAAGAAAAAAAATCGTGTTTTTGGGCTTTGAATTCTATTTTTTTTTTGTTGAGGATAATTGGGGTCTAAAAATAGAATTTTTAGTAGTAATTAAAAAATTAAATTTGTAACTCTGTAAATGTAGGTTATTAATTAGCAGTATATGTTGATATTAATTTTATTTTTAATTTGCAGTCTAAACTTTTGCAAAAATGGCTTTTGGAAGAGGAATTTCATCAACAACATCTGAAAAAACGCGAGCACAAACTACGCAACCATTAGTTTAATTATAAATGATTAATTATATAACATAATTAATTAAAAGATATAATTAATGTTTTTTTAATTGTAAAAACAGTTTGAAAGACTACGTTAAATTATTAACTTATATATTAATAATTTTTTGATAAAGAATTTTTTAACAACTCAAGGTACCGGGTTCGAATCCCAGGCAAAAAAAAATTATTTTTTTTTTCGTGAAAAAAATTAATAATGTAGAGTTAAATTATTAGCATTCAAAAAATAATAATTATTTCAAATAAAAATATGTAAGTTATGTAAATAATGTACTTACCGTGCACTTATAAATAGGCACGTGAGTTCGTGTATATATTTAATAAGAAAATATCTACGAATAATTATAATTAATGTCATTTCTTTTTGTTCTGAATATTGTATTTTATATATTAATATTGATATTTTTATATATGTATGTATCTAATATTAAAAAGTAATAAATTATAAATTATAATCTTTAATGTACACATGTTAATATTTTATAATTGTAATAATGAATATATTTAATATTGTATCATTATTAATAAATATTAAGGCATTAATTAAGTCTGATATTTTTTTTATTGATTATAATTATAAAACGTGTGATGTATTTAAATTATTTGAATAGTTTGAACTTTTTAAAAAATTTAGAAATTTCACTTTTGGGATACGGCTTACAGACCAGACAAGTTGGAATGTTTTCTGGTTGTTCAATCCATAATTTATGATCGATTTCTGCCTCCGACAATTTTGAATGCAAACCGGTTAATTTAGATTCATCTGTAGCCTGAAAATTAATTTATTATTTATGTCGTTAAAAGTATTCAATTTTTTTTTTTTTGAGAATATTAAGATTTATTGATTTTTATCGCGGAGGTCATTAATTAATAATACTTAATTCGACCGAAATCTGATTTTTTTAATTTTTAAAAATAAATTAATTAAAAAAATTTTGTTATTAAAATTCCACTTAAGAAAATTTTAAAAAACTATCAATACAATTTTTTAGTACTTACAAAGTAAAAAAAAATTAACTTGAACCAAGTAAGGTACCCAGTAGTTGAACAGGTTTCAAAGTAAAACGTATTTGACTTTACTTTTAATTTATAAAGATGTAATTATTAGTTCAAATTAGTGATTTTCATGAAAATATAAACAATTTTGAATTGATTGAAGTGCAAAATAACGCAGATAATTGAATATTTATATTGTGACAACGTTTTTAAGATAGACTATGAAAGGAGTAGTAGTTGAACAATCAATTGTAACTAGCCGCAGTAGTTGAACACTCCGGGAGTAGTAGTTGAACTAATAAAATATATGGCAATAGGCACAGCAAAAATTTTCAACGTTTTATTGAAATACCAAAAGAATTATAACATATTATTGAATAATATTAAAAATTATAGTATGAATATTTAATATGTTCATTTAAAAATGAGAAATATTTGTATTTAATTTTTTTATTTCATTTTTCATGAATGACAAAGCTAATTTTCAATTATAAATCAAAAAAACTCTTCATAACGTTCAATAATTTTTAACTACACTAATTTTTAGCTATAAAACTTATTTAATTTGCAGTAATTAATACAAATCACAATGCTGATCACTAATCGATAAACCTATTAGACGCTAAAATTTAATATAAAAATTATAGTTTATGTCTCTGAAAAAAAATATGTATTATATTTAGAAAAGACTATTTCATTGTTTGGTACACGGAAAAAAGTAAACTGTAATGAATAACAGTCAGTTTATAATAAGTATAATTATCAACTGCTAAAAATTACCATGTCAAACAGTAAAATCGTGATTTTACTATTCACTTTATAATATTTACCATTTAAACGTTACAATTTACTTTTAACATGGAAGAAAATACTATTTCAAACAGTAATATTCGCTATGTGAATGTCTAAAATCTCAAAGTATAATAATTAAGAATTCAGACTTTGATATTTATCATTTCGTACCTAAAATATAATCTTATGATATGTAAAAAGTATAAAATAAACTAAGTAAATTTCTAATACAAGCAACGTCAATATTTACAAAGTAAAATGGTAAATTTTAAACGCAACGCTAAAAATCAAACTAATTATTGACTTGCTTGGACTGGTAAAATGTATATTTTAAAAGTATAATTTTTACTGTTTCAAATGTTAAATTCTCCCAGAGTGAGACCCCCTTCTCTTTTATCTGAGTTCCCCTTCTTCTCATAATATGGACTATATATTGAAATGGCAATTTTTACTGTTTGAAACTGTAATTTTTTAAGATGAAAGAGTCGTTATTTACTATAGTGACAGCTACTAATCACTTATTTTGGATATTAAATTATAAATAGTGGCTTTTATACTTTCTACATTAAATTCTGTAATATTTATATTTTTGCCACCCCAATGTCCACTTTACTGTTTGAAACTATAAAAATATTAACCGGAATCCAAGTGAATATTACAGTTTACTTTTTTCCGTGTACAATTTTTTTTACTTAAAATGATGATGCACCGTTTTTGTAACTGATTGTTCGGTTTACGGTTTAAAACCTTTTTCATGAAAAAAATAGCATCTATCAGCTATTCTCGAAATGTCAACTTTGATCAAAAAGATAATTGTTTTGATTTATAATTGAGAAAACTTACAGAAATCAATTACTGTATCATTGAATAATTATAACATGCGCATATTACTGATAATAAATATGCAGATTTTGTATTACAACAATTCGAAAAGCCTGTATAAGTACTAGTCCCATTTATATAAGTGCTCAAGTTTTGGGTACTTTAACTTAAATAATTTTGAAGAACATCTTCTAAATTTAAATAGAAAAATTCTTAAAATAAAAAATTTTTCTTGATTCAAAAATTTTTCATCTTGATTCAATTTAATTTTTTTTTATGTACCAATTTATTATTTATATTATAACAATTCTGTATCTGATTAAGTAGACTTTTCTATTTTTTTTCTCTAAATTATGATTAATAATTATTACTTACTTCAAGAACTATTTTATGCATATTATCCAAATCAGCAAGATACTTTTGTGTGTGTGGATCATTGTAAAACATGTGAGTTACTGCCGTGCTAGCATGACATGCTTGTGCAATTACAGCCCCAACAGGCCAGCCCATTGTTTTTAATAAGTCTCCTCTAATTACGACATATTGAACAATTAATGGTACTTCTGATGCTGCAACATAAATTATAAATTAATTATTACAAATATTCTTTTCAATTATTATAAATTAAAGAAAAAAATTTTAAGAGAATTAAATTAAAAGATTTAACTATTTAAAAAATAATTTAATTAAATTAATAAATTCAGAACATAAATAAGTTTGGCTAATCTTACTTTTAGAACGAACTTCTTTCAATTCCTCTTCAACACAGTCATTAACTTTAACAACAGAATTGAATGCAGTAATTTGTGAATCTAGTGCTTTTCTGCACGAGGTGCAGAGATAGTCTTTATTAGTTAAATTATGTGCAGTTTGTTGTTTAACAGAAGCTTGTCGGAGACTTTTTTTTGCTCTATGATTTTCCAATTTTCGAGGATTACAGCAAAACTTAAAATTAAATCTACCAGAATTTGAATTTTCCATAGCACGAATATTCACAAGAATAGACAAGATGTTAATAAAATGTGATAAACAACGATATTTATTATAATTAAAAAACCTTTCAACAAAAATAATATATTTTCTATCTATATTTATATATATATATATATATATATATA
>CAJNRD030001116.1:8945682-9049777 GCA_905319865.3 Cotesia congregata
TTTTTTTTTTATTTTTAAATTTACAACAAAATTTTTTTTAATTTTCGAAAATCATAAACAATTATATCGGTTACGAGGATTTTTTAATTTTTTTATTTTTTATCTTTTTGTAAAGAAAAAACTAATTTTTTTTTTCTTAATAGTCTTATGAATGTGGACTTGGCGCGATTTTTTTACAGTGAAACTTTTTTTGTTCGGATTTTAGTATTTTTTTTAATTATAATAAAAATTTACAATTGATACCAACTTAAATCTCGCGTTGGGTGCATTTTTTTTATAGCAAACTATTCCCTTGAGGCTACAGTTTATGTAAAAATAATTCTAGCGCACCCTGGCGGGTGTAGATGCAAGTTGTGAAATATCTTTTTTTAACTGTAGTGTCCCATCTTATGAAGGATTACTATGCATTCTCGAATATTTTAGTCTGTGGCAGATCACTTTGCCCATCGAAAAAAAGTCAGGATCGAAATTTTTGCGTTGCTATAGTTTGTGCTGATTAAATTTATTAATTTCAAGTAGATTAATTGTTATAAGTGAATATAATTAATTAATAACAGTAAAATAAAGTATGAATTACTGTTATAATATACAATTTAGGAAAAAAAAGTACCGTAGAATTAAATAAAATTTTGCAACCTCAAAATACCGTTCTGCTTACAGTAAACACAGTCGGTAGTCTGGCGCTCCGTTGACAACGGATTTGAACGGAACTTGGCGCCAGATTCTACCGAATCTGTGGATATTATAGAGCCGCCATCTAGCGGAATAAAAAGAAACTTCTTAACGAATTGTACCTCTGTATGATTTGAGATATATTTATTTGTGGCGCGTCGGTCGGTCGGTGTCCTTTTGCGTCTATATAATTTCTCCCTCAAAACTTAACCTATCTTTAGTGTTCACTATTCACGTTACTACGATTTATAAACACGTGGTGTAAAATAATTATATTGAATAGTAAATTTAACAAGATAGTTTTAGTTTATTTTTTTAATAAATATTGTAATGAAATAAGTAATTACAATGAAGACAAATAATAATAAAATGGGTGTTAAATCCAGTGGTAAAACAACGGAGTCTACTTTGAGTAAAGCGGTTAAAAATGTTAAAGAAATTTTAATTAAGGTAAGAATTTTATTTTCTTTTTTTTTTTACTCTAAAATAATTTTTATTGAAAGTTTTAAATAATTATTTATATTTATTAAATATCAAAAATTTTAGAGTTGAATTTTTTTTTTATTTTTGCTTCTAAAATTGTGATTTTTGAGAAGTTTATTATGATGCAATATTAAAAAAAAAAAAACTTTTTAAATTATTGTCAGTAAAATCTGGATTGAAAACTAATTAACAAAAATTTTAATAAACAAATTTTCATTAAAAATTAAAAAATATTTAACTTTCATGATTTTTCAAAAAGTAAATGAAAAATATTATTGTTACTACTACAAAAATTAATAACTATTTTTTTTTTTTAGTTAAATATTTAATTTTTCTGTAAAATGTACCTTAAAAAAATTTTTTTTTCAAAAAAATATATTGAAATTTAAAAACATCTGAAAATTTTTAGAAATTTTTTAACTAATAAATAATATCAAAAAAAATTATTTAAAAAATTCTATTTTTAGACATTAAAAGTTTATGTGCAATTTTTAAAAAATAATTTTTTTCTCAGTTTATTATTAAAAAAATTGTCTGCTAATTTCAATATGATAACATATTTTATGAAGATTAAGTTAGCTGACCTAAAAATTTTTTTAATTTTTTTTATTGAAAAAAATTATTACAAACAATAAAAAAAAAATTGACAGAAAATTTGAAAAACTGTAAGTGTAATTTAAAAAAAAATATGTTTTAGTCCTTATTTAATAAATAAAACGAAATCAAAAAATTTTTAGAATTTTTTCCTTTGAAAAATTATTACAAAAAAATGAAAAATTTTATTTTTAAAAACTTGAAAAACTACGTGCAATTTTTCAAAAATATTTCTAAGTTTTAATTAAAAAAAAAAAAAACTATATATAATTTTTGTTACCTTACTTACAAAAATATTTTTTATTTATTTTTTTATAATTAAAAAAAAAATTTAATACAATTATTTAAAAAAAAAAAAATTGATCTCTAATTATTTCTCAATAAATTTTAGAACACTGAAGCAAAAGAAAAGAAGCAAAAAAAGCTATCAAAATCCTCAAAAGAAGAAAATATAATAAAATTAAAGAGCGAAGACTCACCAGCAGCTGCAGCCATCTCCAAAAAATCCAGTAAAATCCTCAAGAAATTAACAAAATCCAAGTCAGCTGACCCCGAAATAGAAAAAGAACGCGGTGTTGTTTACATCGGCCACCTTCCTCACGGGTTCTACGAGGAACAAATGAGGGTATTTTTCTCAAAATTCGGCGAGGTGACAAACGTCCGCGTGTCGCGTTCTAAAGTGTCCGGAAAGTCGCGAGGTTATGGATTCATCGAGTTTGCGCATGCGCAAGTCGCCAAAATAGCCGCCGAGAGTATGAACAACTACCTGATGTTCGGGAGACTGGTTAAAACCGAGTACATTCCGCCGGAGAAGCAGCACGATTGGTATTTCAGAGGTCTGTCTTACACCCGTAGAAGCTTCCCCAAGTTGTGGAACAGGAGGCTCCATGTTCAGAGGATCAACGGCAAAATCCTTGGTAAGGATCCTGTCAAGGACATCATCGTCAGTAAGATTGACAAGAGTTCGGGTGAAGAAAAGGAGACCAGGGACTTGGAAGTTAGGAAGAAACTCTGGAGCTTGAATCTTCTCGCCAGCAGGCTCAAGAAAAAGGGAGTCAAGATTGACATGAAGTTGGGGGATGTTTCTATCTAGAGGTTAATGGCTTATTATTATTTTTATTAATTATTGATAATTATGATTATGATAATAAAGGTGATTTTTGTTTAATTTTTTGGATTGATATTTTTTGATAATTATTTTAGTCTTCTTTTTTTAGGAAATTATTTAGTGCAGAAGAAATTACTGAGAATTTTCTTAGTAGAAATTAATTAATTTTCTTATTTTTTAGGAAATTATTGAGAATAACAATGAAAGAAGAAATTATTGAGACCCTGATTGAAAAAAAAAAAAAAATGGTCATATTGCATTTAGTGACCTCTTCTGAATTTTTTTTTTTTTTTTAAATAACGAGAAAAAATTAATAAAAAATTTCTTAATGATAATTATTAAATTTTTTTTTTTCTAGAAAATTATTAAGGCTCAGGTTGAGAAAAAAAAAGAATTCGCTGTATTAAATTTGGCGACTTTTTATTATTTAATTTTTTTTTTTTATCAAGGCAAGGAAAAAATAAGAATTTTCTTAGTAAAAAATACTTTTTTTATCATTAAGAAAATTATTTATAAAAAAAAATACTAATGAGGGTCTTAATAAAAATAAATTAATTTTTTTCTATTATTAAAAAAAAATAAGCGAATTTTAAAGTGTTGAAATATTTTACAAATTTAATTTTTTATAAAAGGTACTTTGATCGAAATTACTGAAAAATATTTCTTGATAGTATTTTTAATGGAGAATTAATTTTTGATTGAAAATATTTCTTTTAAGATTTTAATTATTATTTATTTATTTATTTCTTTACATAGACCCAACAGCAATAGCCAATAACAGAGTCACTAGAGAATAACTTTAACGTCCTTTTACAAGATTATTTATTACATATAAAAGAAAAAGTATAAACAATAAAGTTTTAATGCACTTGCATTTTGAGAAAAAGAAAAACTGAAAAATTTGTGTTTTTAAATTTGAAAATTTAGCCAAAAACATTTAAATTGGTAATGATACGTTGTTGAGTCGAATAATACAATTTAATATCGAAAATCTCAAGGAAAAAAAAAAAAATATTTGAATTAAGCCAAGTTTCATTTAAAACACAGACATTACACTCAACAGATATTAATTACAAAGTATTTTGACTTAAGGCCACGAGCGTTGATTATTATTATTTACATCATAAAATTTTTTATAAATTGGTAAACAAAATTATGAATCAACAAAATTCATTAGTTTTGTTTAGTACAATGAAAAATTTTTGAAAAAAATTAATTTTTTTAGAATTTTCGTAATACGAAACAATTAATTAAAAATTTTAAGATATTACATAAAGTAAACTAAAATTAATTTGACAGATGAGATTTATATGTAAAATAAAATTTAAAAATTTATTATCAATTCTATTGTCTAATTATAATAATAGTAATAATAATAACATGAAAAATTTTCAAGCCAAAATTAATTTATTTATTATTAAATTTTAGAATTGAAATTTATTATTATCATTATTATTGAAAAAAAAGGTTTACAGTATCAACAAAAAAAATAATGATAGTAATAATAATAATACTTTAAAGTATAAGTAAAAACAAAGTTTAACTGATGTCTTCTATTTTTAGGATTTAAGGAAATGGCGAGTAAATAAACGATCAGTTTAAGAACGAATTTATTATGATTTATTTTATAACTTAAAATTTATTACTTATTTTCATTGATTTTTTTAAAATAATAATTAAATTTACAATTTTTATGAGACTTAATTAAACTTTTCAATTAATCTCTAATTTTTTGATTCAGTTGATAACTGGAGGATAAATTATTGTGTTTTTGGTTCTTTTCCATTTCATTCTTCTGTTCTGAAACCAAACTTTTACCTGAAATTTCAATAATTATAATAAGTAAACAATTTTTAGTTAAAATAAAAAAAATATTCAAAATATTAGTATTATATTACTTGACGTTCAGTAAGATCAAGAGTGACAGCTATTTCGTATCTGCGTAAGCGTGTCAAATAATTGCTCCGTAAAAATTCTATTTCCAATTGTTTTATCTGAGTTTTATTAAATGCCGTTCTTTCTTTACGCAATTTGTTGCTGCTAGGTGATAATTTTTTATCTTTCTTTTTTGTACCTGTAATAGCGATTAGTATATCACTAGAAAAAAATTTTTTTTTATTTAAAACTAATTTTATATCATTAATAATTTATTCTTATTCAAATAATTTTGAGTTACAATGAGATTTATTTTTTTTCATAATTTAATTTTTAAGTCGGTCAATTTTTATTATTATTATTATTATTATTATTATTAAAATTCTAGTATTTATTTTTTTTTAGGAAAAAAATAGTAACGAGTTTTTTATTTAAATAAAGCGGTATTTCTTTTATGACATCATATTATTGTAGATTAAAATCATACATTAACCATAACTCTTATATATATGTACATATATGAGATATATAAGACAATCCTTACCCGGAAGATATTATTTATATATGTTTTCAAGTGTAATAAAAAAATTTATATATATTACGCTTGAACAATATAACTCACGATCTGTCACAGAAAAAGTATTTTATAACATTTAAGATAATAATAATTATAATAGTAATGTAAAAAATTCAAGTCAAATTTTATTATTATTATCTATATTATTAAGAGAATAAGCAAAATTTTGTGGATAGTGTATTTATATGATAAAATGTCACCAATAGTCATTCTCACCAATAGTCAATTTATGATGATAAGTATTTAGGCTGCATTCGAAAATCCTCTATCTCTAGATACATAATTAAGAAATGACCTTGTTTCTCGTGAACTCTTGACATTTTTAAAGATATAAGCTCATCCTGATGTTATACTCATCAAGACCTTTCATTTAAGTACCCACATCATTTTTTCATATATTTATATATATGTAATATATATGAAAAATCCTATAATAAAATAGAGATGAAATGTATGTGGCATCAAACTATTCGTAACGTGATTGGTCGAAAATAAATATTCTCATTCTGATAGGTTGAAAGTGAATATACTATACATAAACGACACATAAATATATCATGACAATAAATATGACGCGTGCGCTTGCGCGCGAAAATTAAATTCTAGTCCTATAATAAAATTGAGATGAAATATATGTGGCATCAAACTATTCGTAACGTGATTGGTCGAATATATCATAAGCATGAAAATATATGCAAACTTTATAGTCAAGGCGCGCGCTTGCGCGCGAAAATTAAATTCTAGTATATCAAAATGCATGTGGGTACTCAAATGAAAGCTCTTGGTTAGTGTAACATCAGGATGAGCTTATATCTTTAAAAACGTCAATAGTAAAATGATTACAGTGCAATTTAACAAAAGTCATTATTTAATAAATCAAAATTTTATTTATTTACAGTTAACAAGTCACGGCAGTCACATAGTGATTGCAAGGTTGCTAGTTATTATTATTATTATTATTATTATTATTATTATTATTATTATTATTGTTATTGTTATTATTGAAACTGTCAACTTTTTTGCAATAACAATAATAATGTTAATAATAATAATTTTAATATTTTATTTTTTCTAAAGACTGATTTTATAATACTTAATAGATATTTTCTGACGTAAGTCATTAAATTTTCAGTTTATTGGCAATCTGGTCTAATTCAACAATTAATTTAGATCCGGGTTCGAGTCCTGGTTTGGGCCGCCCGAATCATTTTTTCAGTCAAATTTATCTTTAATGACAAATTTAGATATGAATTGAGGATAAATTGTTTATGCCTGGAGGGAAATACAGGCTAAAAATATAACGAAAAATTAGAGAAAAAAAATTGTTGTATTAGACTGGATAGCTAATAAACTGAAAATTTAATGACTTACATCAGAAAATATCTGTAAAATAATAATAATAATAATCACATAAAAAATTCAAGTCAAATTTTATTATTATTATTATTATTATTATTATTATTATTATTATTATTATTATTATTATTATTATTATTATTATTATTATTGGTGGAACCGTCAACTTATTTCATAAATAATTAAAACAATAATAATAAAGTTTAACTTCACAATTTTCTCATATAATTATTATTAAAATTTTTTTTTAAATTTTTTATTATGTAAGATCAATAAAAAAAGGTTGACAAATCAGAAGTAATAAAAAGAGATTTATTAATGCAAATATTTATGAAATAAAGAGAGGGTCAGTTATAGTTTAAGTCATATGGACATCTGATGTATAAAACATTAAATTATCTCCCGTAAATACGTACATACATACATGTATGTACTGTATAGTCCATATTATTACGATGTAGGATGGAGGACGGAAGATGAAGGTAAAGACAACTTACCATATTCGGAGGTTGAAGACTTGACAGCCAGGTCTTCAAACTCTTGCGTATCTTCGATATGTTCGATCTGATCTGCGGGAATCTCGGTACCGTTTATTGTCGAGTAATTGCAACTATTTTCTTCTCTTGGTATCGATAACAATCCGCTTGAATTTTCCCACGAGTTTGATTTCATTTCACTGTTGATAGTTTTTTCTTCGTATGAAAAATTTTCATCTCCATTTCTTAAATAATCATTTAATAATTATAATTAATAACTATTTTTTTAATAAAAAAAAAAAAACAAATTTTTTTTCTACTTACTGAAAGTAATAATTATTAAAATTATTAACTTGATAGCCATAAAAATAATTTGAATTTTGTATAAATTGATGATTGAAAAAATTATCAGAATTTTCTGTCGTAAATGTCGGTGTTGAAATTTCTTGATAATTACCGTCGTAATTTTTTGATAAATATTCCATTGAAAAAATTTAACAAATAAATTACGAATTACAATAGTTGTTGTAAAATATTGAAAAAAAATATTTTTTGTTGAATAATTTCAAATTGAAGAGAAATCGGAGCGGTGGATGTTTAAACAAATAGATGCAAATGACTAATGACTGATGAGACTACTGCTAAAGAGATCTTAAACATAAACTTGTCGCTTTGTGCGTATGATGCACATGTACAGTGCAAAGAAATAAAAACCGACGACTGACCAATCGTACGTCGTGTGGATTGTGACGAAACTAGTTCATCTTTATCTCGATCTAAGTTTTTACTGTCCTTTAAATAGGACAATTGTAAAAATTGAAGTACATTGATTATCGGCGTCAATGCAGTAGAAAAATTTTGTTAATTTTTGACAGACACTATTAATATGAATTGTTGAAAGATATTTCAAAAAAAAATTATAATTGACAAGTTAAGATAATACTGCATTAATTTTGAGCGTCAACGCAGTCGAAAAATTTTCTTAGATATTCAGAGACACTGTCAAGATAAGATTTTTGAAAGATAATTTTATTTACAGTCTAAAATTGTTAAAAATTACTCTAAAACACGACCAATTTTGATGCGATATTTTTGCCAAAAATGACTATAGTACTAGAAAAATCAATCGAATATTACATTGATTTTGAGTCAACGCAGCCTGAAATTATTGTAAGTTTAAAAAAAACTATAAATTTAAATTATTTTAACGATTATCCTGATTGATATCGATGATTAGAATTTCAATAACACACTACGTTGATTTTAAGAGTCAATGCAATAAAGTTTGGAAAATCCAAAAGTGCACGCCTCCCAACGTTCCCGTTATTTTTAAGATGGACGGTGTGGCTTAATGTATATAGAATAAGTGAAAGGAAATTTAGTATAGACCGGATAGCTCAAATGGTAGAGTAGCCGACATGTCTTCGGAAGGTTCTGGGTTCGAATCCCAGTCCGAGCTATCTAATAATTTTTTCTCGCATATTCTATACACTCACATTAAGAAGTTCCTCTCCATAATCCTTTCTCAATCCTTTCCTATCAATTATCCTGTTACGTGAATGTTGGAACGCTTCACGTAATAATTATCCGTAACTCCTATTCTTTCCCGCTTCACAGCATTATTTATATTTGTTACGTTCCGAGTTATTTTTAAGAAAAAATAAATTGTGTAATTGATTAAAAAAAAAAAATTATAATTAAGTAATTTCTTACAGAGTATTTTGTTTTTTTAAATATCAGCGCTCTTTTTTCTTATCATATGCGCACACAGTCTAAAAAATCTAGCTATATCAAGTGGCGCTATAGTTTTCACGTGACAAATAAGAAAAATTCGTTTGTTTTTGTACGGTTGTATCGTAGTGAATTTTCATAAAAATTCAATTTAAAAAAAAAAATACGTAAACTAGGCTACTGATAAAAACTTAAACTAATAAAAAAGGTCCGGTCTTGAAATATCAATTTGTTCGGGAGTAATCGTTGGTATGGGGTGACATCCGGACGACCACGTAAAATTTTTTTCAAAACGTTTTTTTCTTCATAATAGCTACATGAAATGATTTTAGAACGTAAAAGATGATTTAATTTAAGTGTTTTCTCGGTGTACATCTACTTATATTATTGTATAAGTGTAATATAGTTGTGATGGAGACATTTAAAGATCACAAAATTGCTTGACCTTGACGAGTCGAGTATAAAGCACAACCTCATGCGCTTCGCGCTATGAGGCGTGCAATAAAATGACTTTGTTTTGAAAATTTTATGCATTATTCTCAAAAAATACAAAAAATCAATGTATTTACTTACCAGTGCATTGATTATGAGTATCAATGCAGTCAAAAAATTTCGTTAGATATTTGGAGATACCTATATTGAGATAACATTCATAAAAGAGAATTTTAAGAAAAACCCACACAGTAAAAAATATTGTGTAAAATCAACACAGTTTGTGTGTTAAAAATGGTTGACACAAAATATGTGTTGAAATTTCAACACAAATTTTGTGTAACCCCTTTTTAATACAAAGATTATGTTGAAATATCGCCTCGCCACAAGAGGGCGCAAAGAATCATACACTTCTAAAGTGTCAATCTTAACACAAAATAAATGTTAAATAAATTTATTTATTTTCATCAACTGTTTGATGCCTATAACATAATCTATAAAATAATTTTTTTTTATTTTCTCAACTGCAGTAAATAATATTTATTTAAAAATGTTTTTTTTTATCATTTACATTTTAACGAAACATCAACAATTACCGACTATAAATAATTGGAAGGAAGAAAGTATGAAAAATTTTTAATAATTAAATCAAAAAATAATTTATAGGTTTTAAAAGTGAAGCAGCAGAGTTATAAATTTATGAAAATGAAGTTAACCGTACATTTAAAACTTTTAGAAATTTTTTATTGAAAAAATTTAGATTTAACAATTAAAAAAAAAAAATGTCACATCTAAAAAACTTTAAAAACTAGAAGTGCAATTTTTTAGAAATATCTTTTTAGTTGTAATTTATGTAATAAAAAAAATTAAAAATTTTTAGACGTCAGCTAACTTCAGTGTCATATAAATTTAATTGTCTTTATTATTTAATATTTATTATATTTTCGTGAAAATATTTGCTGCGTAAAGTGAAGAATCGACGGGCTGTCAACACAAAGTTGATGTTATATTAATGACGAGTTTGACACAAAATTTGTGTTCATTGCCCAGTAACATACAAAATATATTAATAAAGAGTATATAACACATTTTTTATGTTACAAAAGAAAATGACACAAGCTTTGTGTTATTTTAACACAAACCGTTTTCGACACAAATACACAATATTTTTTACTGTGCAGCATTAATTTACCGTCACGTTTTTAATGCGTTAATCTTGACGGAAAAAGTTTTAAGAGTTTTTTTTATGCAGAAACATTATAAACACCGTAAAAAGTTTTTTTTACTGTGCACACTTGAAAAATTAATATAATAATAGTATATTGATATTGATATTGATATTGAGCGGCAATACAGTGAAAAATGCCATAGGTTACTTTAAAACACCATCAATCTAAATTTTGATGCGATATTTTTGCCAAAAATTGTTAGTTCAAAAACAAATTGAATATTACACTGATTTTGAGCGTCAATGCAGCCTAAAATGTTCTTAATTACTTTAACACAATATCAATCTTAATTTCTATGCGGTATTTTTGCAAAAAATTACTAGTTGAAAGACGAATATTATATTACATTGATTTTGAGCGCCAATGCAGTCTAAAATGTTCTTAATTACTTTAACACACTATCAATCTAAATTTATATGCAATATTTTTGCAAAAAATTACTAGTTGAAAGACGATTATTATATTACAATGATTTTGAGCGTCAATGCAACCCCAAAACTTAATTAATAGTACAAAGGCACTTCAAATTCAAATTTCAACGCTGTATTGTCAAGAAAAAAAAAAGCTATTAATCGAGATGCTTACTCACAAATGCATTGATTTTAAGCGTCAATGCATCATTGAAAAATAATTAATTATAAAATGTCTTTTTATCGAACATTTCTCAACATTATTGTCAAAAAATACTATAAATTAAAATGTTTACTTACAATTGCATTTCCAAAAAAATTCCTTTAATTTAAATTTTACTTTTATATTAAAAATCTTCAAGTTCCAAATCGACGGTCTAATTAGTAATTTGTCTAACTCCATATTTTTTAAAGGGTGATTTTTTTACCATTTTGATGTAGCCATAATCAAATTATAAATTATTTGAATGATTCAAACCTAAATATTATATCTCTAATAGATAATAATGATATTAAATGGTTTTTTAAAGTGATAATAAATTTTAAACTAATTGTTTTTTTCATCCAAATGGAAGATTCTCTAAAATGGAGTTAGACAATTTACTAATTAGAATGTCGAAATACCACATAAAAACCAAAATACAATTATATATCTTATAATACAACACAAAATAATCTGCAACCATTAAATTTCATACATCTTACATATCTTATAAACAGAAAACCGTAATAATAAAAAAGGCTCTAAAATTCAGGCGCGATGATTGCATCAGTTTAAAAACAGACATACTCAAGAAACAGATACACTAAAATCAGTCTATTATAATAAAACTTACTATCACTATATAATTTACCCACATATGTTAACATATCAATACATATATACAAACTAAACACACATACACATCAATGAAGAAATGTAAATGTAAATATAATCGAACTACAATATGGCCACAAGCTTTAAAGCTTAAAGCTCGAGTACATCTAACGCTTTTTTACTCTCCTCTTCTTTTAATATTTATAAACTTCTGCATCTTATAACTTTTTCCTTCAACCGAGCACCAGTTCGGCATCAACATCAGCAACGTTAACATCTTTTAAAAGTAAAACTTAAGTGACTTGAATAAATAAACAATTTTACCTTTTAAAAAACTTTTATTAATAACTCAAAGTTTAAAAATATTTAAAAAATGGACAGCCGTTGGAGAAATGCAGGTAAAATTAAAATAATTAATAATTTAATAAATGATTAATTTAATTATTGATTTACGGTTTGATGATTTTTTTTGTAAACAAGGAATCGCTGAAATAACAATGCAAGCGTATGCAGACCGCCACGGATTGTCTGCCGGAAGAAATGAATCCGATAGTATTTGTTGGCGGCCCAGGGCCAAACCAATTGCATTGACCATTGTTTGCATTATTATTGTGTCTTTGGCGGTTTACTGGCTGATTGTCGGCCCGATTTTTGAGAGCCAGAAGCAGAGAGGCAAGATCAGTCGGGGAGAACGCAATTGTGATTGAGTTTTTATTTATGTGAAAGATTGTATTGATTTTTGATAATTAATTTTAATAAATTTAATGGAGAACTTATTGATAATTTTTTTGGTTTATTTGGTGTGTTTCGCTCCTGGGAGAAACATATTTTAATTTCAGACCAATCGGATCAAAAGTTTGGAAAACCCAAAGTGCACGCCTCATAATCTCATTTTTTAAAATAAAATATAGAAAGCAAAATAATAAAAAACAGAAAACTCTGCTATAGTTTAGTGGCGCCATAACTGCAAAGTGAGGAAAAAAAAATACTATAATAAAATGTATAGATAGAAATACAAAAAAATCCACAGTTATATATTAGTTTTTTATAAATAATAATTTAACGACAGTGAATTGAACGCTCATATTAACTAAGAAATTCTGTCGTGTGTTACTTTAGATAATTAAAAAAAAATTATTCCGGTAGGATTATTTTTTCGACCAATCATTCCCTGCCACAAACACCCATTCATACACGGACGTCCAAAAAAGATTATGTTTAATGTTAATATTTATTATGTTAAACAAAAAAATTGTTATTGAAATATATTTTATGTGCCTGAAAAATTATTTGACTTGACATAAGTGTACTCATTTTAACCTGTAAGTGCAATATAAATAACAAAAAATCAATTTCAGTTTCGACAAAATTGCTTTTTTCGAAATGTCGAGAGTAAAGCACAACCTCAACGCTTCGCTTATAAGGCGTGCAGTGGGTTCTGAGATATTGAGGAAAAACGGGCTACATTGATTTTGAGAGGCAATGCCGGTGGAAAAATTAGTGGGTGGTCAAAGGGGGCGAAGGGGCGGGGATCGCAGTGAAATCGAGCCTGTTTTTTTTGGAGAACGTTGATTGGGGTAGTGGGGGTAGAGTGCATTGATTTTAAGCGTCAATGCAGTACGAAATGTCGTTGGTTGACTAAAAATAGCCTTTACAAAAAGTTTGAAATTTTTTTTAGCGATAAACATTTAAATTGAAATATTGAGTAATTAAAATGCATTGATTTTTAGTGTCAATGCAGTAAAAATGATCTTAATTGTATAAGCTGACGCATAATTTAAATTTAAACGAGGTATTGTTAAGAATTAGTACTTATTAAGATGTTTATTTAGAAATGCATTGATACTGAGCGTCAATGCAGTGAAAGATATGATTGATTGTAGAAAATTACTCTTACTTGGGACTTTATTTAAAATTGTCAACAAATACTGCTATTTTAGATCCTTACTCACAAATACATTGATTTTGAGAGTCAATGCAGTCGAAAATTTCATTATATTAACTTAAAATAATTTTTTATTCAAAAATTTAACGTTATATTGTTAACAAATGCAACTTACCAAGAAGTTTACTAACAAATACATTGATTTTTAGCGTCAATGCAATAAAAATGTCATTAATTGTATAAATGACCTCTCATTGGAATGTAAACGAGGTATTGTTGACAATAAGTACTTATTAAAATGTTCACTTACAAATGCATTGATTTTGATCACCAATGCAGCGTACAAAATCAATATAATCATATAAAGCTACTTGTATTCTGAATTTGAACTCGACGTCATTAATTATTACTACTTATCATGCTATTTACCAATATACATTGCTTTTGGGCGTCAATGCAGTCAAAAATTTAATCATAATTAACTCAAAATAATTTTTTAATGAAAAATTTAACTCTATATTATTAACAAGTCCGACTTATCGAGAAGTTTACTATCAAATACATTGATTTCGAGCGTCAATGCGATTTGAAACATTATTAATATTATTTTATAAGATTACTTGTATTTGTAATTTTAACGTGACATTATTAATTAATTAATTATTACTCATCAATACGTTTACTAAATCATGCATTGATTTTGAGCTTCAATGCAGCAAAAAACCCTCCAAAAACACTTTTACTAAAAACTCTCAAGAGATGTTTCTTCTCCTACTTACAAAAACCTCCAAATAAAATCTTCCATTACCAATAAAAAAATATTTTCGTCTTTTTCTCCTCTTCACAAAATATATATAATTAAAAACAATTATTTAGTGCCTTTACTTCCTTATTTTTATTATAAATTCCTAGACTTCCTGCCTAGGAAAAATCAAATTTACAAACCACTCAAGCTTCCTGGAAATTAAAGTAAACCAATTGATTTTTCTTATTAATTTAGGTAAACTCCTTTAATACAACAATTGTTTAAAATTATTATTTCTTCTTTGACTTTTTTTAGAAATTTCAGCAAATAAATATTTATTAATTATACACCATTAAAATAATTTTGTTTATTTTTCTTAAATTCAAGCACAAATTACTCATAAATTTAGTCTACGTTTTTTGTTTTTTTCTTTTTCAAGTTCAAGTTACATATTAACAATACAAGGTCAATATGAAAGTCCATATATATATATATATTATATATATATATATATATATATATATATATATATAACAAAAGTTCAATTGTTACTTTTTTACAAAACAATCTTTTTTTTCTTTTGCAAAATGAAACAAGTTGTTTATAGTATTTACGAGCGGACTACTACTATATATATGTATATGGATATGGATGTATATGAATAAAAGGTATAAAAAATAAAAATATGTGGTTGTTGAAGGTAACCAGGATATTGGCGCAGTAAAGTTAAATGTTAACTGCAGCACACATGTCCGGATCCCCAGTTCTGTATATTCACTAAAAGCTTCCTATAGATGTATATATATAAATGTATATATATGTATATAGCTCGTGGGATATTTATAGTCTAATGGTGAACTTATATATATCGATATATATTTATGTAAACTCTTCCGCAATTTGTAAAAAAAATTTTAAAAAAAATAAATTAAGTTGACCCTAGAAAATTATTTAAAAAAATTAAGTAGAAAAAAAATATTATTTAATGAAGAAAATTTTATTAAAAAATTAAAAAAGATAAAAATTAAGTAAAGAAGAAAAATTTTTAAATGAAGAAAATTTGTAAGAAAAAAAAGGAAAAAAAATTAAGTAAAGAAGAAATATTATTAATATAGGAAAATTGTTAAAAGAAGAAAATTATTAAGAAAAAAATTTAGTGAAGACAAAATATTATTAAGAAAAAAAAACGAAGTAAAGAAGAAATATTTATAATATAAGAAAATTGTTAAAAGAAGAAATTAAGTAAAGAAGAAATATTATTAATATAAAATAATTGTTAAAAGAAGAAATTAAGTGAAGAAGAAAAATTGTTAAGTGAAGAAAATTATTAAGAAAAAAAATTGAATGAAGAAGAAATATTGTTAAGTGAAGAAAATTATTAAAAGAAGAAATTAAGTAAAGAAGAAATATTATTGAGAAAAAAAAATTAAATGAAGAAGAAATATTATTCAATAAAGAAAATAAAATTAAATTAAATCACGAAGAATAAATATGGAATTAAAAAAATTGTTAACAAAAATAAAAGAAAATTTAAGCCAAGAAGAAAATTTATTAAAAATGAAAAAAAATTAATAAAAAAAAAAAGTCGTTTTAAGAAAAATTATTGAATCAAAAAACTATTTTCAAGAGTGATCTTATTTAATTCAAAAATAATTTTTAAGTAACAAAAGATTTTTCTAAATCAAGAACTTTTTTTATATAAGCCAAAAAAATATCTTAAAAATGATTTTGTTTTATAATTATCAAAATTTTCATTCTTTTAATCAATGATCATTGATCCTTAATTTCTACTTTCAGTTTTTTTTATTCAAATTTTGAAGTTTGTTAAGATTATTATTTACTTATGATAACGTTATTATTATTGAGTTGATATTAAAGAGTCTTCCTATGATTAATAAAACCGAGCGGGGAATATAACATAATACTTATATATACGTATGTGGGTTGCAAAAGAGGTAGGAGGAGGTAGAGCCTGCTCGCAAGGATCGACCGGTCAGAAAAGTGAACTCGATCTCAGTTCGAACGCATCGACTCTATAGGCGCCGGTATATACTTGTACTTGTAACCATTTTAATATTATTATTGTTGTTTTTTGTTAATTATTGTGTTTTTATTTCATTTCATCAACAAAAATTTCATAATTTTCTAGCAAAGTGATGTTTATTTGCTTTTGCTGGGCAGTGATTTGGTAGTTGGAATGATTGGAGTTTTTGAAAAGCGTACGTTTTTTTTTTAATTTTACTTTTGATTTTTTATTTAATTTTTAAGGCAGAATACGGAAAATATTCTGTTTTGATAATTAATAGTGATTAATTCGAAATATCTCAGGAAATATGGAAAAAAAGATATCAATAATTTTTTGTGCTCTACAAAAAAGTACTCTTATGTTTTCTTGATATTTTTGATATTTTAGAAAATAAATTGAAAAATATAAATTTCAAATTTGGGATTTTGCCATTTTAATTTTTTGTTGATGATTAATTCAAATTATCTTGTCAAATATTGAAGATATCAAAAAAATATCTCAGTACTTTTTTGTAGCAAATTTTGTGTTCTACAAAAAAGGACTCTTATGTTTATTTGATATTTTCGATATTTTATTAGATAAATTAAAAAATCTAAATTTTAAATTCCCAAATTTATTATTGCCACTTTTTAGTAAAAAATTACTGAGATATTTTTTTGATATTTTGTAAGATAAATTTAAATAATCTAAATTTTGAATTTCCAATATTACTATCTCCATTTTTTATTCAATGATTAATTACAATTAATGCTACCCAGAAAGAAAAATTTCTTGACTGGAGAACAAAATTCTTGGCTCAAGAAAATTTTTGGGTGTTTGAAGGAAGATCAAAGTTGAGTTGGCCGAAGTAAAAATTTTTTTTGAAATTCTATTCTTGGTGAAAGTAATTTTTTCTTCATTCAAATTATCATAAATACTTGATACAATAAATTTTTATATTTGATCAAGATTTTTAGATACTTCAGGGAAGCAGCGCTACCTACTTCAGCTGAGAAAAAAATTTTCTCACCTTGAGAAAATTTTTCTCGAGAATATTTGATACCCATTTTATATTATTTTAGCGTGCAATTATACATATTGAATGAAAAAAAATGGTGAAATATTATTTGATCTTCCCATTTGATATGTTAGTCAATAAAAATATTAATGAAAATTTACTTCTATCTTTATATTTAATTTTTTGGAGCAAGAGAGAAATTTTCTCAAGACAAGAAAATTTACTTCTATCAAGAACTAAATTTTTTGGAGCAAGAGAATAAGACTCAAATAAATTTTTTTGAATCAAAAAAATTTCTTGAAAAGAAATTTAAGTGAAATTTCTTGTCAAAAAAAAATTTATTTTTCGCTTAAGATAATAATTAGGAAGAAAAATATTTTCTTGGCTCAAGTGAACCTTTTTTTCTGTGTAATTATCTCTCAAAATATTGAAAATATCAAAAAAACATCTCAGTACTTTTTGTCAAAAAAATACTGGGATATTTTTCCAAAATTTTCAATATTTAACCCAAAAAAAATTAATTTTAACTTTCTCCAAAAATACAAACTTAAAAAAAATTCCAAATTTTTGAATTTTAGAACTGGGATGGTGGTTATTACTGCCAACATGCTTAGCTTTTTGGACAAAGTACACCGTAGAGTACGACGCAATGCGAGTAGGTCGTTGTTACTCAAAATGCGATCGATATCCTTCAATTAACCAGGTAAAAAAAAATAAAAACACTACTATGACTCTCAAATATTTATTTTAGCCTCAGGCCTTCTCCCTCTCTCCTAAAAAAAATAATGAACCCAACAATGCAAAAAAAAATAACAACCCCATTAGCGAATGTAAAGCAGGAAAAAAAGTACCCGATACAAAAAAAGTTTAGCAAAAACAAAAACACAAAGGACCGTGTATCGAAAAACAGGTTTTCACGCCTCTTGTGCACAAAAGAACAATCGCTAAAATGGGCCCTTGTATATTTATATATACATATATATGCTTTCGTATTCGAAGAAGCTCTATATAACATAAATATACGGACTATAAGATGTGTGTAATGTTAAAAGTAGGGCAATAAGTAAACAGACCTGTTTTTTTTTCTTTTTTTTATTGTACATGTATATATATATATAAATTTTTTGAGTAGTTGACTTGTAAGTGGTGTGAAAAGTTTTTTTAGAGTGATTTAAGAGTTAAAAAGCCAAAAAATTGGAGAAAAATTCGATTATAGGGACGCGCGATTTTTTTGAAGGGGAGGTGTTACGCAAGAACAAGATTGCGCACTAGTTTTATTGAGATATCTCTTCAAAAGTTAGGTTTAGAGAAAATAATTGTAGAGGTTTTTTGTAGAGAATTTGATGCTCTATAAAAAAGTATTGAGATGTTTTTTGGAAATTTTTGGTATTTTAGGAGATAAATTCGGAAATATTAATTTTGAATTGGTGATTTTTTTGTGGTTACTTTGTAGCAGTGATTAAT
Organism: Cotesia congregata; assembly: GCA_905319865.3. Taxonomy (NCBI): domain Eukaryota; kingdom Metazoa; phylum Arthropoda; class Insecta; order Hymenoptera; family Braconidae; genus Cotesia; species Cotesia congregata. The sequence goes on from CAJNRD030001116.1 coordinate 8,964,560, forward strand.
GCTCATTACCTTGTAAAATATTGAAAATTTCGAAAAAGTATCTTAGTACTTTTTTTAGAAAATAAAATTTCCTACAGAAAAGTATTCGTGTATTTTTTCGAAATTAATCCTAAATCGCTTATGCTCCTATTCCAACTTTTCCTTGATGATTAATGCTAATTAACTTCTTAAATGCCAAAAATATAAAAAAAATATCTCGGTACTTTTTTGATAAGGGCAAAATTTTCTACAAAAAACGTATTCACAGATTTTTTCAAAATTTTGTTGGAGTCACTTTAATTACTTTAATTAAGAGTTGCTCAATTATAACACCTTAGCTACAGGAAATAGCAAATTGCTCAATTATAATACCTTAGCTACAGGAAATAGCGAACTCTCAATTATAACACCTTAACTTTACTTTACTTGACCTTTACTTTATACACTTTACCGTGCTTCACTTTACTTGACCTTTTTAAGTTAACTAGAACCCTTATGTTAACTTGACTTTACTGTAACTTTATGCACTTTACCGTGCTTCACTTTACTTTACTTTTTCAAGTTAACTAAAACCATTATGTTAACTTGAAACCTTACTTTTCTACCTCATTACCTAAACCAGGTTCCTGGGCCAATAACCTGTTGGAATCTCTAGTGGAATACTGGTTCAGGTGAATAAGTAGTTACAAGGAGCCGATAAATATGCATCTATACCTGATGGTTTATTATAACAGACTGATTAGTGATTATATAGTACAATTGTATTCTTATGCTATAGCGATGATGATAGGACAGTGGGGGTAGGTAAGATGACACGTTCGAGCCGATGACTCCAACAAATTTTTGATATTTCCGAACGTAAATTCAATAATGTTATTTCTAATTTGCTGATTTTCCTCTTTCAACTTTTCCTTGATGATTAATGCTTACTATCTCCTTAAATATCAAAAATTTCGAAAAACTATCTCAGTAATTTTTGGTAGAACATAAAATTTTCTTCAAAAAAGTACTTGTCAATTTTTAACTTCCCGCCAAGAAAATTGAAAATTTTCAAAAATCGGGAAGTAATTGGTTTTACTCCGTTTTTCGAAAATCGAGTTTTCATCAGATCTCGACGTTTTAAGGTCCTAGGAAGCTTCCGTGACTATTCCCGCGAGGGTGTCACTACACGGAAAAAAGTAAACAGTAATAAATAACAGTCGATTTATAATAAGTAATGATCAACTGCTAAAAATTACCATTTCAAACAGTAAAATCGTGATTTTACTATTCACTTTATAATATTTACCATTTAAACGTTATAATTTACTCTTTACATGAAAGAAAATACTATTTCAAACAGTAATATTCGCTATGTAAATGTCTAAAATGTTGAAGTATAATAATCAAGGATTCAGACTTTGATATTTATCATTTCGTACCTAAAAAATGATCTTATGATATGTAAAAAGTATAAAATAAACTAAGTAAATTTCTAATACAAACAACGTCAATATTTACAAAGTAAAATGGTAAATTTTAAACGCAACGCTAAAAATCAAACTGTAATTATTGACTTACTTGGACTGGTAAAATATATATTTTAAAAGTATAATTTTTACTGTTTCAAATGTTAAATTCTCCTAGAGTGAGACCCCCTTCTCTTTCATCTGAGTTCCCCTTCTTCTCATAATATAGACTATATATTGAAATGGCAATTTTTACTGATTGAAACTGTAATTTTTTAAGATGAAAGAGTCGTTATTTACTATAGTGACAGCTACTAATTACTTATTTTTCATATTAAATTATAAATTGTGATTTTTATACTTTCTACATTAAGTTCTGTAATATTTATATTTTTGCCACCCTGATGTCCGCTTTACTGTTTGAAACTATAAAAATTAACCGGAATCCGAGTGAATCTTATAGTTTACTTTTTTCCCTGTATGTATGTATGTAAACGATACTCAAAGAGCTCAAAAGCATAGAAAAGATGTCTTTTTGAGCTCGGAGAGCTCAAAATAACAAATAGATCGTATTTTTGAGCTCGAAGAGCTTAAAAACTTCGTAGGTGCAATTTTAAGCGCCCAGGTATTAACGGAATCAGCGGGAAGTTGCAGGGATGGCCTTCAGGGTCAACCGTTTTCCTGATTTTTTTGCTAATTTCAATAGTTTTCGAGCAATTTCAATTTTTCCAATCACATTTTCTTTCAGTGCATGGAAACCTGTCTATCGGAAAATTTCACCAAGCCGGGAAAATGTCCCGAGGAAAACTCAATGTCTCCTTTCGAAGCAGTTTGCCTAATTGCGTGTGCCAATGACTCTCAATGCACCGATTTAGGAAAATGTTGCCCGAATGACTGCGGGATAACTTGCATGGATCCCACCGGCCTTAGCGATGATCCTGGCAAGTTTTAAAAAAATAATTTCCACTCGCAAAATAATTTTTAAAAAAGTATTAACTAATTTAAAATTGTGATTGCAGATTTGCCTCCAATTCCAGAAAAAATCATCATCAGGAGGGAGAAGAGCAACATGGTGACTCTTAATTGGAAGCCCAAGGACCTGGTTCCAAGACACGATGAAGGGGTCTGTTACCTGGTGGAAGAACGACATGTCCTGGGTCCAAGATACTCGGAGTCCCGGTTGACTTCCTGGGGTGTTTTGCATATGGGGAGGAAACCCTTTCCTTCTATAAAGGCTGGACTGAAGACCGGACATTGGTACCAGTTCCGGGTCGCGGCTGTCAATGAAAAAGGATCCAGGGGGTACTCCGTTGCGTCGAAACCGTTTAAGACAGCTGGTAAGTCGAAATTATGGTGCATTGATTTTTAACGTCAATGCAGTTCAAATATGTGAAAAATTTTTGTAACATATAATACGCAAAATTTTATAGAAAACTTCGCAATATTAAGATTATTAATTTAGCGGAGAGAAAAATTGAATTGATTTTTAACGTCAATGCAGTTTAAATAGGTAAAAATTTTGAAAGATAGTAATGAGAAAAATTTTAATGGAAATTTTGAGTAATCTTATTGATTGAGACACGAAATAGAAATGCATTGATTTTTAGCGTCAATGCAGTAGAAAAGTTTAATTTTTTGCATAAAAAATTCTTAGTTCAAAATTTTATGCATCATTTCTTTCAAAACAATTCTTATTTGTTAACTGAACTATCTATTACATTGACTTTAAGTGTCAATGCAGCAAAAAAACATATCAAGAATAAAAAGAGAAAAAAATTTCTACCAACAATTTGCTGTAATTCCCAATTTTGTCACCAATTTTCGCTCCTTTCCAAAGCTAACAAAGTTATTCAAATTTTTTTTCTGTAAATACTTTTGCGTATTGTTGAGTTCCCGGCAGTACTGAGTGCAAGGACCCTTTCAGGTAGTAGATATAAGTAGCTATATGTGTTTAGTAATTCAGAATGCAATGTTTTTGTTGGGGCGGATGAAAGAACCTCGGAATCCGCGGGAGCCACGCAACCTATCTCTGAGCGGGGCCCGGGTCCAGCCGTTGGATGGCAAGCTGAGAATTCTTCTTCGTTGGAGGCAGCCACCCTCTGACGTTCCGATCATGTTTTACAAGTTGTTCTGGAGTCAACTGATAGTCGGACCTACCAATGAATCTGTTATCATTTCTCATCGCAGCATTTCGAAGGTTATCATTAATCATTAATCATAAAAATAATTTATTGGATTTTTGGTTCTTAAAAATTAAAGCTAAATTTTTGATCTTTTTATTATTTTTTAAGGACAAAAATTGCTTCGAAATTAAAAATTTGGAAATCGGGTGGCAGTATTTTCTACAAGTTCAAGCGGTTTCCGTCTATGGAGGCAGGAGGATCATGTCCAAAAAAGTTTCCCAGGTTTTTAATAGCACGGATTATCGAGATTATGGTAAATTTTTTTTTTTAAGTAAAATTTTGAAAAAAATCTGACTTTTTTTTTTTTATTGTGCATGTAAATATATAAATTTTTTGAGAGAAATTTCAACTTCTTTATTTCTTCTTTAAAAAAAACAAATCTTTTCTTAAAATCCAACCTTTCTACGCTTCAATTCCTTTTTACAATTTTTTTGAACTTCTCGCAATTTCAATCCTCTAACTTTCTAACGCCTTTCTATTAGTTTCATAACCGACCTCACAATATTTACAGCAGACACAGAGGGTCACTCTGGAAGATGTGAGCGGCACCACTTGGGATTACGCGTTCGCCGGCTAATTTGTCAATGCTCTGAAGAAATTGACGCGCGATTAGTTTGGCCAGTTGACGAGGAAGCTGCCAGTTACAACGTTTCCTGGCGCCTGGAGTCCTGCAGTGTCTTTAAGAACTCGCGGAATTCTAAGATCACTCCTAACCTAATTTCTCCGATTGCGCTGTCGGAAATTACACAAGTAAGTTTTAAAAATACAAAATTTCTTCTTTTTTATTAGATTTTATTTACAAAATTGAAATTTTTACAGAAAACGCGGTTTGATATCAAGAATTTGGAGAAAAACTGCACTTACACCGTCAATGTGCGCAGTATTTTAAATAATAATAATAATAATGGCAATGATAATAATAATAATAGTGAAGATAAGAAAGATAATAATGAGTTAGGAGGACCGGCTGATGATAATTGGCCGACTGAAGTTAATGAAGAGCGCAATTTATCGATCGAGCTGACGACAAATGTCAGCTGCAATAAAATTCGACAGAATCGTAACAATAATAATAATAATAATAATAATAGTAACGATAATAACAATGGTGATTTTAAATTAACAAAGTGTAAAAAAAGAAAAACTAGACTCAAAAAAATTTACAATAAATTTTTTTGATTATTACTAATTAAATTTATTATTATTATTATTATTAATATTATTGATATTATTATTATTACTATTATTGTATTTTGGATAAATAAACGTTTGACCTGAGAATGACATTCGTTGGAAGAAGACTAGAATTGCCGAGTTTTGAGCTCAAAATAAGCTCGACAAGATGGCGGCGATGAGGAACACGAAAGGAGTGGGGGTAGAAATAGGGGAGGAGGAGTAGCCGAGAAGGTGGTGGTACACTTTTCGGTCGCCGGCTTCTTGAGTCGGACGATAGTTTGATGCCAAGGTTCCGTTGTGGGTTTGGACGTTTTTAAGGATTTTCACCTGGAAGAAATGTACTTATTAGTATTAAAATCGACAAGTCACTAATACTCTTACTGATAATGACAACTGAATAGCATTGTCATAAGTGGCTCATTAGTACTTTTACTATAATAACTCCTTAGTAATTTAACTATTGACTCATTGGTAATTTCACTATTGACTCATTAGTCATTTTGATATTGACTCAATAGTACTCTTACCAATAACTCAATAGTATTTTTATTATAGTCTCATTAGTACTTCCATAAAAAACTTATAAAAATTTCAACTCCCAGTGAACTAGTATTTAATCAAAAACCTCAAACCTAATTCTAAGAACTCACTTGCGACTCAGAGATGGTCAACTTCTCAGTCATAACAAACCAGACGACGGACTCTTGGCACCCAGGAGTAGTCAATGAGCCTGAGTATCGATAAAACGTCGTCCTGTCGTTCGGCAACAAGTGAACGGGTATGACTTTCCTTTGAATTTCTATGCTGCTCTTACCAACCCATTGACTGACTGACTCAGCGGCTTTCAGTATCGCGTACAGATTGTCGTTGTCATCATCGCTCAACTGCAATTAACCAATAAAATTAACCTTAATTGTAATCATCATAACATTCTTCGTCATTATGACCATAATCATAATCATTTTCATGATCATCATGATAATAATCATGATCAACATCATAGTTATCATCATGATGATCGCCATGATAATTATCATCACTATGATCGTCATCATAATGATTATCGTGATAATCATCACCAATATCGTCATCATGATAATGATAATCGTCATCATCGTGCTAATCATGATCATCATCATGACAATCATCATTATCGATATCATAACCATCATCATGATGATCATAATTATCAATATCATAACCATCATCATGATGATCATCATGATAATTATCATCACTATGGTCGTCATCATCATAGTAATCATCACTAATATCGTCATCATGATAATCATTATAATCGTCATTATCATAATAATTATGACAATCATCATTATCAACATCATAACCATCATCATAATGATCATCATTATCAATATCATAACCATCATCATGATAATTATCATCATTATGATCGTCATCATAATGATCCTCATGATAATCATCACCAATATCATCATAATGATCATCACTAATATCGTCATCATGATGATCATGATAATCGTCATCGTCGTGATAATCATGATCATCATAATGATCATCATTATCAATATCATAACCATCATCATGATGATCATCATTATCAATATTGTAACCATCATCATGATGATCATCAAATCATCATAATGGTCATCACTAAAATCATCGTCATGATCATCATGATGATCATTATAATCGTCATTATCGTAATAATCATGATGATCATCATGATAATTATTATCCCTATGATCATCATGATAATTATTATCACTACGATCATCATCATAATCACCATCATAATAGCAATTAACTAATTACTGGCTCATCATTAAGTAATCACAGCTCAACCTTAAATTAATCAACTCATCGTAATTACCTTAAACAGAACAGCTACGACCGCAACGCCATCGTCATGCTGAGATGCAATTGACACATTTTCATACTTTTTATCATGATGTACCAAATGAAGCTCTAGTGCATCACGAGTGCCATCAATTGTGTGCTCAGCACCCCAATGAAAGTGCATTTGCTCGAGCACGTATTTCGACGTCAATCCACCACCACTTAAAAATATTGGTACACCAGACAATGTTATTTGCACTTGGCAAATTTTTGAAAAACAATAATAATAATAATAATTAACACAAAAATTTGGTAAAATAATTCACTCAAATATTGTAGTTACCATTGTGACCGGTATTGGTCAATATCCCGGTAAATGCATAGTCATAGTGCAGGAATTTCAATGACCCCAAATCATCCTTGAGGGTGTTGTCTGTCTCGATGTTTATCGGAGATTGTCTCTTGCCATTTTTGCACACTCCCGGCCAATTATTTGGACCTGAAACACAAAATTGAGAAAATTTTTGGACTGTTTGTTTTATCCCTCCATCTATAGATTTGAGCGACTTTTAGCGGTGATTAATTATAACTTTGGATCGGCAAAATCGGCTTATTAGTTTCTGAGTTAGAGCGATTTTTCTGTTATAGAAAATTATATGGCATGTTATAATTACGGAACTGAAGGACGCGGGTTCGAATCCTACCGAAATTTTTTTTTTTTTTTTTTAGGAGACATTGAAAAATATTAATGTGAAATTTTTTTCCATTTTTAGTTTTTCAGTGATTAATACTAATTATCTCGTGTAATATTAAAAATATAAAAAAAAAATAATACAGTACTTTTTATTGGAAATTTTATGATCTACAAAAAAGTATTGATGTTTTTTCAAAATTTTTGATATTTTAGAAAATAATTAAAAAAAGTTTGGAAAATCCAGAAGTGCACGCCTCATAACGCTCATTCATTTTTTAAGAAAATTTTATTTTGTTTTAAACATCGGTGCCCGTTTTTCTTGTCATATGCGCACGCAGTCTAAAAAAATCTAGCTTGATCAAGTGGCGCCATAGTTTTCATGTGACAAATAAGAAAAATTCGTTTGTTTTTGTAAGGTTGTATCGTAGTGAATTTTAATCAAAATTCAATTTAAAAAAAAATACGTAAACTAGGCTACTGATATGAAATACGGATCCAGTTTATTGCATTCTTAAACTAATAAAAAAGGCCTGGTCTTGAAATATCAATTTGTTTTGGAGTACATTCGTTGGTACATCCAAAATGGGGTGACATCAGGACATCCACGTAAAATTTTTTTCGAAACGTTTTTTTTCTCATATTAGCAACATGAAATGATTTTAAAAAGTAAATCATGGTTTAATTTAAGTATTTTCTCGGTGTACATCTACTTATATTATTGTATAAGTGCAATATGGTTGTGATAAAGATCACAAAATTGCTTGACCTAGACGAGTCGAGTATATATAAAGCACTACGCGTCATGAGGCGTGCAAAATATGGCTTTGAAATCCGCGATTTATTATCACTGTAATTTTTTGTAATTAATGCTCATTATCTTCTTAAATATCAAAAAAATATTTCAGTGCTTTTTTGTTGGAAACTTTATGATCTATAAAAAAATATTGATGTACTTTTTCAAAATTTTTGATATTTTAAAAAATAAATTAAAAAATATTATATTGAAATCCTGATTTATTATCACTGTAATTTTTTCATAATTAATGCTCATTATCTCCTTAAATATCAAAAATATAAAAGAAACATTTCAGTACTTTTAGATAGCGCACAAAATTTTTTACAAAAAGTCTATCATGAATTTTTCTGCCAGATCAATACGGCTGCCCAATTTTAAAACACCAGTAACTGCAAAATTTTTATACCTGATTTTTTTTTAGTATTGCTGCATTTTTTATAACTTTTAAACCTTAATTTCAAGTATTTTTTCTTAAAAATATTTATATTTGAGTATTTTCTATTCATAAATCAAATTTGTCATTAATTTGGCGGGCAAACTTTTTTTTAGCTTTTTATTAGCTTCACCTGTATGTTTGTATGTTTGTTTGTAACCTACTTCTTTAGGCGCGATTTTGACCCACTTTAAACGGCCAGATTTCGTTCAAACTTTGTAGATTTATCGAGGACCGATGACAATACATTAATTTGATAAAATTATTCCATTTTTCAATTTGCAAAATATGATTTTTGTTAATTTATATAATTTTGATCTATAGTCGATAAGGTAAGAAACTTAATTTTAATTTTTTATTATTTTTCTCTACAGTCGATAAGACAGGACTTGATGTTAATTTTAATTTCCAATAATTATATCTTTAGCCGATTTCTCTAATATTGAAAAATCTTCGAATACTAAGGAGAATTTTAATTCTACAAAACAAATAATAGTTTAAAAAAACTAAAAAATCACGCTTTTATAAATAAACCAAACTAAAAAGTAAAAAATAAATAATAGTTAAAAAAAAACTAAAAACACGCTTTTTATAGAAAAAAAGTATTATTTATTAATAAGAAAAATTGAAAAAAATTTTTAAATGTTAGTTACTGTGTTTTGATATTGGGCAGCCGAATAGTTTCCGAGTTCTCGCCATTTTTCAATCAAATAAAATTATCATCACCTTATTAGCGCACTTCAATACATAATCCGAAGGTCGCAGGTTCGAATCCCACCAAAACTTTTTTTTTTACAATATTTATCATTCAATCCAGAACAAATAACCCGATAACTTGTACTTGAAAGATTTATAATCTTATCTAATGACACAGATTGATAGAATCTTAAATTATATCAACCTAATCATCAATTATTGATTTTTAATTGATAATTAATATTGTTTGGTTAAAAAAAAATAAAAAACAGAGGAGGTTTAATGACAATAATAAAACGGCGTCAAACAAGTATAATAAGAGTAGTTGTCAAATTGGCAATTATCCAATCTGTGCTATGGTACATCATTTCCTCAATCAACCGGGGACCGTCGATGTAGGTGTAGTGTATAATAATGATAATGATAATGATAATGTTAATGTTAAGTAAAGGTAGATGTGGACGTGTGTTGGTAATCGTACCGATGTTTTTACACGGCGGTATCGTCTATGACTCAAAGGTCTCATCTGCTCTTATTAGATCTATACAGATGGGATCGTTTTATTATACGGTACTATTATAATTGCAATTTTATATGTGGATGTCGATCTCCCACCCACTTGATTTACATGTTTGCAAGTATGTGTGTGTGTAATGACGCAAAGAGTTTTTGTATGGTCGGTTTAGTTCTTTTATAATTTTGTGCATCATAAAGGTAGGGGTGTGCTTAGCCGTATTGTTAGCTTAAATACCCGGTTAATGTCACTTAAATAATTTATAGACGCCAGGCATTGATACATGAACTTTATATTTCAAGGATCATTTTTTTCTCTAAATAATACACTGTAAAAATTTTATATAAATTTTTTATTTTGCATAAGAATATTTTTTTGTACACGGAAAAAAAATTCTGGGAAAATTTACGGTACAACTATTGTAAAGCTGGACTATATTTTTATTACTAATAATTGTCAAATATTTTACAACAAAATTTACTATTTATTTACGAAATTTTAAAACTTACTATCGTAATTTAACCAAATAATTATTGTCTTAAATTCGATTAGAAAAAATACGATATTACTATTGTAAAAAGTAAGAGAATAAAAATTTCCAGTGCTGCCTCTGTATTTTTCCAATAATAGTAACAAATTTTACAATAGCTGAATTGGAATGTTTTTCAATAAGTGTGAGTGTTGGCCGTGCACAGCGCTAGACTCCGAGTTTATGTAAATACTGTAGGACATCGATAGTAGTTTATCTCGGATAGCGTCGAGGGAGAGTCTCTGGCTACCAAACTAAGAGTTCTGGGTTCGATTCCCGGACGAGAATTCCGATTTTTATTTTCAGTTACTGCATAATTACCAATCAGTCCAACCTCCTACCTTTGCCCTCCCTAAAATTTCTTTTAAAAAAACCGACTGTCAATTTTTACAATAGTTGAGTTTTAAAGTTCACTAACACATCTTGTCTAACTTAAAAATTTACAATAGTAGATAGTAAAAATTATTAAATGATAGTATAGTCTACCGTTACTATTTTATTTAATAAAAATTACGATAGTAAGATAGTAAAAATTCCTTCAAATTTCTTTATGTGTAGGGTACATATTACCGGTGGGGTTTATTTCCCAGATGGATTTGCAATTCCCCATTGTAATTTCAGTTCCGAGTTAAGTATGCTATAGTGTATCACGAATAATAAAATATAACATAGAGAAATTAACTAGTGCCCAAACTAAAAATTAACACGTGTTCTACGAAAATTTTGCAATAGATACACTGAAAAAAAAATTCTTGACTGGAGTGTAAATTTTCTTGGCTCAAGAAAATCTTAAGGAAGATTGAAAATTTCTTGAATAAAGTCAAAATTTCTTTAGCCAAGGAAATTTTTTTTTTGCTCCAGAATAACTTTCATTTTCCTTCAAATTTTCTTGGCGCAAAAATAAAAATTTGTTTTTTGTGTATAGCATTGATTTTGAGCGTCAATGCAGTCTAAAAACTCCATTAATTATGTAAAGGTAATTTAAAATTAAATTATCCAAATGATGTGAGTAACAAATTTGAAAATTATTTAATTAAAAGTTAACAAAAAGAATATTTTTAGTGTCCATTAATTACAAAAATAATTTTTAGTTGAATTTCGAGGGCGATATGATAAATTTAACCCTCGAAGTACACACCTCCGAACAGAACTTTAGAGTACACACAGGGTCAAATTAACCCCACTTGACTTTCGAACAATTATATCTCAGAAACTATGCATGTTATCGGAATTCAGGTTATTACATTTTAACTAGGTGAAACAATGCTCTTTTAAATACAATCATTATTATTCTGAATTAGTTTTTAATGTTGAAAAAATTAATTAAAAATGAACCTATTTTCAAGAAATATTTTAGGATAAAAAAAAAAAATTCTGGGATCAAAGCAACCCCCAGTGTACTCTGAGGATTAAATATTATTTAATCAAAATTTAGTAAAATTGTGTTTTAAATTGATTTTGAATGTCAATGTAGTTAAAAAAACGTAATTTGCTGTACAAAAATCCTTTAAAAAAAATTTTCTTTTAAATTTCTTGATGACTGTTCATATATGAAATAATTTTAATAAAATTTTTACCATTTTCGTCGGTGTAACCCCAGTCGTGGCTTTTGATTGAACATATATCTGAAAAAAGTCAAATTTGAAAATTAAATATTACTACTATTATTAATTTATTATTTGCGATTCGTTTTTCCCAGGCTTTGTTAAGAGATTTTATTGAATGAAGTAATTAGGTAATTATAGAATTGAATTGATCAAAGGGATTTGCTTGAGGGTACTTTGATATAATTATTTTATTTTTGTCCTCTGATTATATTAATAATGATAATATAATAAAAATGAAATTATTGATATAATTGTTATTATTTATTTTATGGTTGAATTTTGAGAATAATGTATCAAATTTTCAGAAAAATTGAATAAATAGATCCTGAAATATAGAAAAAAAATGAAATGCATTGATTTTGAGCGAAAAAATTATTTATCGTATAAAAGGTCAATTGAAATTAAAAACTTTGGGCAAAACCTGGAAAAGTATTTATTTGCCGTAATTTTTAAGAATACATTGATTTTAAGCGGCAATGCAGTAAGAATCGATAGGCAATTAATGAATCGTCTATTGACACTATTAATTCAAATTTGATCGCGTTTTTAATAACGAATTTTACCACTACTTCTCCTAAACTTGCCTGCATAATAGTTTGGGTTGATTTTAAGCGTCAATGCAGTAGAAAAATGTCATTAATCATCTGCGTACATCATCTGTAATTCAAACTCTAACACGATATTAGTAACTAGTTTAACTACTATACTATACAGAAGCTTGTCTCAATAAAAGTTTGCATTGATTTAGGGCGTCAATGCAGTATAGAATTGTCATTGATCTCTAAATACACTTTTGATTTATATTCTAATGTAATATTAGTCACAAATTTTACTAGTACTATTTCAAAAACTGCCTAAAATATTAACATTGATTTTGAACGTCAATGCAGTAAAAACCTCATTTTTTACCTAGACACTTTTAAATCCAATTTCAACGCCATTCTACACGGAAAAAAACAAGATGACACTGGATATCATCCCAGATTATACTGAGTGAAAAAAATTTCAGATAGTAGCTAGTATAATCCAGATTACAATGAGTATAATTCAGATTATAATGAGTATAATCCAGATATCACGCATTATAATCTGGATTTTTTTAGCTACTATCTGGAATTTTTTTTCACCACAGATATCACTGAGTATAATCTGGGATGATATCCAGTGTCATCTTGTTCTTTCCGTGTAGTGACTAACTTTTCTATTTCCATTCTAAAAATTGCCTTAATAATTTTTTGCATTGATTTTTAGGTCAATGCAGTAGGAAAAACTACTTTTTTATAACATAGACACTTCTAAATCAAATTCCAATGCGAAATCAGGGACTAGCTATACCATTATAATCCCAAAAACAGCTTAAATAAAATTTTACATTGATTTCGAGCGTCAATGTAGTAGAAAAAATCTTATTTTCTTACAAAGACACTTTTAAATCCAATTCTGAAGCCATATATGTGACTTACATTTCTATTACTATTAAAAAAATTGCCAAAATAAAATTTTGCATTGATTTCGAGAGTCAATGTAGTAGAAAAAACCTCATTTATCATACAAAGACACTTTTAATTTTAATTCTAACGCGATAACAACGATTTCTAACTCATATATATTTTAATAAATTCATCTCTAACTCATATATATTTCGATAAATTCATTTTCATTCACAAAAGTCAGTGCCAAATTTTAATAAAAAAAAAAAAAATAAATAAATAATAATAATTACCACCTACTATCAAAAAATAACCCGAGGTGAATATCTCAATATCTAAAACTGCAACGTCTAAAATTTAAAGCACCTTGTGCCAAATTTAAATTTAATTCAATGCTACAATAATTTATCAATTACTCTCAATTTATTATTACAATCATTATCATTATTATAATCATTTTAATTCATCTCACCACCTACGTGATTAGCTCTAAGACAACAAATATCCAGATCGATAAATTATAATAGTGCGAAAACATTTACTCACTTGCAATAATAAATACCAAGTAAATTAATAACATCGTTAACTTCAAATCTAATTTTTTTATTTAATAAATTATTGCCTTTAATTTTCGCCGTAATTAATTACACTTTTATTTATTATTTTTTTTTTCTTTTGAGTGAATTGATTAACAACAAAAATTTTTTTTTAATTAATATCGATGGAAAAAATAAAAAAGTTATTCCTCGATCTGCGCCGCTCGACGACAGAGTTACGACTGAAGATGACATGTTACGCGGTCAACCCTTGCGATATATATTCTATTCTACCTAGATCATTATTAGTATCACATGCAATGAGACAATTTTTAAATCACCGTTCATTATCTTATTAGACAAGAAAAATGTTTTTTTTTTTTGCTCGAAAGTTAAACTTATAATTTTCTTATTAAAAGTTGACAATTTTTTGTAATTGTTGGTAATTATTGGAGAATCTTAATTTAATTAATTGGGGAAAAAAAAAATTTTTTTTTTTTTTAAATGAAATTTGTAATTTTTTTTTTTTATTAAAAATTAGCCATTTTCGATAATTATTGACGACTTTTATTTTAATTAATAAAACAAAAAAATTTTTTTCATGCTCAAAGATTTTTGATTTTTAATTTTATTAAAAAAAAATTTTTTTTTAATTTTTTATTTTTGCTCGAAAGTCAAAATTTGTAATTTTCTTATTGAAAGTTGACAATTTTTTGTAAATGTTGGTAATTATTAAAGAATTTTAATTTAATTAATTAGGAAAAAAAAATATTTTTTTATTAAAAATTAGCAATTTTCGAGAATTATTGACGATTTTTATTTTAATTAATAAAAAACAAAAATTTTTTTATTGCTCAATAATTAAATTTGTAATTTTTTTGCAACTGATAATTATTTTTGATTTTTAATTTTATTAATTGAATAAAAAAAATTTTTTTTTATTAATTTCTTCATTGTTTGAAAATTAAACTTGTAATTTATTTCCATACAAAGTTGGCAATTTTTTATAATTGTTGGTAATTATTATCGAATTTTAAATTAGTTAATTAGTAAAAAAAAAAAAAAATAAATTTTCTTATACATAATTTGAAATGTACTAATACATTGTCACATACAATGAAGATAAAACGGATGAATACGAAGTTCATACCGTGATATTGACATTCGCAAAGAGATTAACTGTCAAGTCATCTGGATACAATTGTTTTATGTCCTAGTTTGTAATTAAAGAAAATTGTTTTGTTACGAAGACAAAAATAATATTTTACTTTTTTTTTTTTTGTGAAATAAAAATGAAAATTTATTTTTAGAGGTCTTTGTTAATATTTCGGCCTTAAATAATGAAATTTAAAGAGAGCTAGCCGATAATTTTTATCTTTTAATTTAGAACATAAAAAAAAATTCTTTAAAAGTTGACAATTTGTCCTACATGCAGCGTATTAAAAAATATGATGATTTTTTGTAGAAAGTTAAATTTTCTATTAAAAAGGTTTTTTATCATTTTTTTGATAAATTAAATATTTTTAAAGTTATTAAGGGTTAAAGTTTGACGAAGCCGATATTCGATTTTTTCTCGGGTTCGGAGAAATTGAATGCATTGATTTTGAACGGCAATGCAGTTAAAAAAGTTATTTAGCCTGCAAATATAATTTTTAAATAAAATTCTAAGGTAATATTAGTGACTGTTCTTAATATTAATGATTAAGAAAGCAACAAAATAAAATTTAGCATCGATTTTAAGCGTCAATGTAGTAAAAAACTTCAATTTTTGGTTACAAGCTATGTCAATTTTGACGCGATATTGACATTAAAAAATATTAAATATCTTAGAAAGTTAACTGAATAAAATTGTGCATTGATTGTGAACGTCAACGCAGTCAAAAAACGTTTTACAAAGAATTGGGACACATTTGAATGAAATTATTACTTAAAGTAAAGGATTAATATGACGGAAAGGAGTAAAAAAGGACTAAATAAGATGTTGCATTGATTTTGAGCGTCAACGCAGTTCAAAATGTTATTTAGCCTGCAATTATAATGTTAAGGTAATATTAGTGACTCTTTTTAATATTAGTGATTAAGAAAGCAACGAAATAAAATTTTACATCGATTTTAAGTGTCAATCCAGTAAAAAACTTCAATTTTTGTTTACAAACTATTTTAATGTATATTTTGACGCGATATTGACATCAGAAATTACCAAATATCCTTAAAAGTTATCTCAATTAAATTTTGCATTGATTTTGTAAGTCAATGCAATAAAAAACATATCATTTATCGTACAAAAATACTTTTAGTAGAAATTCTAACGAGATATTAGTAACGAATGTAAATATTCGTCATTTAGAAGGCAACCAAATATAATTTTGCATTGATTTTGTACGTCAATAAAGTCAAAAACTTCAATTATTGCTTACAAACTATTTTAATGTTAATTTTGGCGCCAGAAATTACTGTTTGACCTCAAAATTTGACTAAATGAAATTTTGCACTAATTTTGAGCGTCAATGCAGTTAAAACGTCATTTTGCTTACAGAGATAATTTTTAAATAAAATTCTAAGACAATGTTAGTAACTATTGTTAATATTAGTCATTTAGAAGGCAACTAAATAAAATCTTGCATTGATTTTGAGCGTCAATACAGTAAAAGATCTTCATTTAATTAAAAAAATTATTAACTCGAATTTTAAAGCAATATTTGTAACCAATTTTTAGTATTATCCATTAAAATGACCACTAAAAATATTTACATTGATCTTGGGAGTCAATGTAGTCAAAATACATCATTTAGCGTAACAAAAAAATTATTAAGTCAAATTTTAAGGTGATCTTTGTAACTAATTTTTAATATTACTCATCAAAAAATTAACTAAATAATATTTTGCATTGATTTTTAGAGTCAATGCAGTAAAACCCGTCATTTAACGTACAAAGATACTGCTTTTAATTAAAATTCTAACGCGATATTAGTGATTTGCAACTTTTCAACGAATAATTTATCATTTTAACTTTAAAAAAAATCCTGACTGAACTAAAAAAACAATTCTTTTCGGTTTTATGACCAACTTTCGGTCAACATGAAAAGGAGCTATAAAAAATATATTTAACACCCCAAGTGTTGCAATGGTGAAACTAAAAGGAAGGTTTTAATTTAAATATTTAAAAAAATAAGGAAGTACTTAAATAAAAGCCCAATAAATGTGTGTAAATGTTTAAAATGTGTGTATATACGATCGGTCATAAAACGTTTGAAATTGCAGCTTCGGTCCTCATCATAGTCGAATAAACACACCGGATTGAACGCTAAAGTGTTCAATGTAACATCTGATACTGTGGGTGTTAACGTTTCAGTGTATGTGTGTGTGTTGAAGGCACACGTGCATGGAGTACGCATAATAGCGCTGAAAAGAGTTCAAAAATAGACGCATAGGCCAGAAAAGCTTTTGCTTATTTCTTGTGTTGTATTTAATTATATTGAAGATTGCCCGCTAAGTCAGTTCGGTGAGTAACCTCTGGCATTTAACATCCAAATTAATGTGCTTTTTATTATCAAAAAAGTTTCGTTATCCACCTGGTGGCTGTCGGCTAAAAAATATAAAAAATTTTTGTAGTTAACCTGGGATACATTCTTTTAAAAGATTGTAGAAAAAATATTTAGGTCTTTATACTTACAACAAATTAGTTTTTATTAGCTTGGAGAATTTTCAATTTAAAATTAGTTTTGGACATCAATTTCATCAATTTTGACATCATAAAATTGTAAGTCAAATTTACATCAAATTCTGAGTTTATAACAATATTATTTTATTAACATCATAAAAATTTTCGCTGACATTGACATCACAAGTCAATTTTAACATACATTTTTTAGACATCATTTCCATCAATTTTGACATCACTAGTCAATATTGACATCAATACAATCTATTCATACATCGTAGAGTTTTAAGTAAAAAGTACATCAAATTGAAAGTTAATATCAACATTTTTTTCATTTACATCAATTCCATCAATTTCGACATCACAAAATTGTAAGTAAAATTTACATCAAATTTTGAGTTAATATTAACCTTATTTCATTGACATCAATTCCATCAATTTTGACATCACTAGTCAATTTTGACATCAATACAATCTATTTATACATCGTAGAGTTGTAATTAAAAATTACATCAAAGTTAGAGTTAATATCATCATTTTTTAGACATATTTTCCATCAATTTTGACATCACAAAATTTGTACCATTATTACCATCACAAGTCAACTTTAACATGAATTTCTTAATTTTTAAAGAAATTTTTCCATCAATTGACATTATAAATTTTATACCAAAATTTACATCACCTCAGTCAACATCAACCTTCAAATCAACTCTCAATAAAAATTAATTTTGACTCTGCAAATCAACTTCGACATCAATTTATAAATTTGTATTGGACATCAATTTCATCATTTCGACATCACAAAAATTTTTGATAACATCGACATCATGAGTCAACTTTGTCATAAATTTCTAAATCTTTAATGGACATCAATTCCATCATATTTGACATCACAACAATTTTTGCTAACATTGACATCACAAATCAATTTTAACATAAATTTCATAACTTTTTAGACATAATTTCCATCAACTTTGACATCACAAAAATTTTTGCTAACATTGACATCACAAGTCAACTTTAACATAAATTTTTTAATTTTTTATAGAAATCTTTTCCATCAACTTTGACATCACAAATTGTGTGTTGAAATTTCCACTCGCAGTTAACATACCCTTCAATTTTCGAAAGACATCAAAAGGTTCGTATCAACATTTCCATCACTCCTCTTAAACCTCCCTCCTCTCCTAAAAAAAAGTAACTAAACACTATAAAAAACTTAATTTTCCAGTTAACCATGACAAAAATGCGATCATCATCCCGGTCCTGCAACTCGTCGGCAACTTCCATCAACAGAGACCCACGAGAAAAAATAAAGGACTGTTGCCGAAAGCTAGTGGCCTTCATGTGCACCCAGGTGGGGGTAGGAGGACTGGTAGTCGGGTACGCGATAGTTGGCGCCCTAGGATTCATCACCCTCGAAACGCAGTCTGAGTATCCCCACGTCGAGGAGATGCAGCACCTGCGAAAGAACTTCAGCGAGAAACTTTGGACTGCGACAGCAGCTGATAGGAACGTCAACGTCCTCAACAAAACGGCCTTTAATCGTCAAACCGACGGGTTACTCAGCCAATTCCAGGTCGAGGTCGTCAAAGCTGTCAAAAAGGGCTACAATGGAAAGACCGTCAAGGACGTTTGGTCGCTTCCTGCCGCTCTGATGTTCTGCTTGTCTGTCTTCACCATGATTGGCTATGGGAACATTGTTCCTAGAACCATGTGGGGGAAAGTTGCTACTGTTGTCTACGCCATCTTTGGGATTCCGCTGTATGTTCTGTATTTTTTGAATATGGGAAAAGTTCTTGCCCAGACGTTCAGGTAGGAGATTTTTTTTATTTTTAAGATAATTATTTAAGATACGACGTAATTTTTTATGGTTAATATTAATGTTTAAAATTAAGAAATTTTTTTAAAATATCACGTGACAAATGCCAAAAGCCATATTTTATAGCTAGATTTATCGATTATCGACAAGTTTGAAGGGGAGAAAGAAGGAATTTCAAAGTAAAACGTATTTGATCCTACTTTTAATATATAAAGATGTAATTGTTAGTTTAAATTAGTGATTTTCATGAAAATATAAACAATTTTGAATTGATTGAAGTGCAAAATAACGCAAATAATTGAATATTTATAATCTGACAACGTTTTTAAGATAGACTATGAAAGGAGTAGTAGTTGCACAATCAATTCTGACAAGCCGCAGTAGTTGAACACTCCGGGAGCAGTAATTGAACTAATAAAATATATGGCAATAGGCACACCAAAAATTTTTAACGTTTTATTGAAATATTCAAAGATTTATAACATATTATTGAATAATATTAAAAATAATACTGTGGATATTTAATATGTTCATTTAAAAGTGAGAAACATTTGTATTTGATTTTTTAATTACATTTTTTATGAATGACAAAGTAAATTTTCAATTATAATCCAAAAAAACTCAATTCAAAACGTTCAATAGTTTTTAACTATACTAATTTTTAGTTATAAAACTTATTTAATTTGCAGTAATTAATACAGATCACAATACTGATCATTAGTCTATAAACCTATTAAAGGTTAGAGTGCTGTTAAAATTATACGGTCCCAGTTTGTTCAAGTTCTGGGTACCGCTTTGAAAATTGGGAGGTATAGTTGCGAACGCTAAAATTTAATATAAAAATTATAGTTTATGTCTTTGCAAAAAATATGTATTATTTAGAAAAGACTATTTCATTGGATGGTACAATTTTTTTTCACTTAAAATGATGATATACCGGTTTTTTTACTGATTGTTCGGTTTACGGTTTAGTACCTTTTTCATGAAAAAAATAGCATCTATCGGTTATTCTCGACATGTCAACTTTAAAGTTAACAAAAATGTAATTGTTTTGATTTATAATTGAAAAAACTTACCAAAATCAATTACTGTATCATTGAATAATTATAACATGCGCATATTACTCATAATATATATACAGATTTTGTATTACAACAATTCTAAAAGTCTGTTCAACTACTGATGGTCCCATTTTTTGAAGTGTTCAAGTACTGGGTACTTTACCTTATCAGTGTTGTTATTTTGTTTTAATAGGAAATCTACTTCCATTTCAACAGCCAAATGGCACTTTTTATTTTCCTGTATAATTCCAGGTGGCTCTACAGGTGGTTCCACGTCTGCACAGGTCGGAAGAAACCCGGACAAAGGATCATAGTGCCCTCTACCGCCTGTCTCTGGGTTATATTCGGCTACATCCTGGTCGGCACCATTATGTTCGCTCAATGGGAGGAGTGGGACTACTTAGACAGCGCTTATTTCTGCGTAACGTCGCTCTGCAAAATAGGAATGGGTGATTTTGTTCCAGGCGCGAACATTGTTGAGGCTAAAAGCGGCAGCCATCTTAAGTTGGTCATTAACTTCGTGTACCTGCTTCTGGGCCTGGGATTGGTCGCCATGTGCTACAATCTTATGCGCGAGGATGTTCGGGTCAAAGCGAGGGAACTGAGGGAAGAAATCATCGAAGCTTTTGAAGACTTCAAGTACCGGATGGTTCATTGCTGTGGTGTAAATTCCACGTAATTTTAGAAAATGATACCGTTTATTTTTGTTTTTTATGTTTTGTAATTTTGGGGAATAAAAGTTATTTTAAAAAAGTTTGGAAAATCCAAAAAAGTGCTCGCAACTTCCCGTTAATTCCATACCTATGCGCTTAAAATTGAACTTATGACGTTTTTGAGCTCTTCGACTTCAAAAATATAATTTATATGTTATTTCGAGCTCTCCGAGCTCAAAGAGTTAGCTGTTCTGAGCTTTTGAGCTCTTCGAGCTCAAAAGTCTGATAGGAGTTTAATAAAATACTATTCTTCAAATTTTCAAACTGCAAAAAAATCTACTAGTCCTTGACCTAATATGACGTATAAAAAACTTTAACTAAATTTTTTATTATGTTTATGTTTTTTGATGATAAAAAATCGCTCCGTATTATGAGTCGTGTGATTGTGTTTGGTGTTGAATTTTATTGAAATAATTTGATATAATATATAATTATCTCACATTTATTTTTCATCTTTTATATTTTCATGTAATTATACAACGTGTAGTTATTAGTAGATTTCATAGAAACTACTTAGTCTTTTTAGTTTTCCGCGCAAGTCTAGGTCAAACTTTTTTATCAACAAACTGGACAAATTTCGGATAGACTTGACCAAATATATGGACGTTATTACTTCAACGTTTTTGGAATTTTCTATTACTTACACATCTGTAATAATTTTCTAATTCATAGATCCCTTGCAGATTGTGAATTATTGGAACCCCTTTGATGAAGAAGATTGTATACTGAATACGAGAATTTAACAAGCTGAAAAATTTAACAAGCTATAACTTATGAATAAAGGCCCGAGTAAAAACAGAATTCCGCCGCACCATAGCCGCAACACCGCTGCACGGCTTTTTAAGCGCCGCACCACCGCTGCACTACAGCCGTGACAATTTTGATTATTTTACAAGTGCCGCACCACCGCCGCACCACCGCCGTGACAAGTAAAGAATTTATCTATTCGCCGAACGACCGCCGCACCAGCGCCGTGACAAGTAAATAAATTTCTATTCGCCGCACCACAGCTGTAACGCGTCCGAGTAAAAATAAAATTATTAATTTTTATGAAAAAATAATAAATTTCGTTCGACCGCCGCACCACCGCTGCACCACCGCCGCATCATACTGCTGTTTGATGGTATATAATAAAATATTTGTTGATCATTCAAATAGCTTAAATAAATATTCAAGTTAACTATGGCTTCCAGCGCAGTTGGCAATGTTCGAGACTTCCATGCAGACGATCTAGGTTCGAATCCCATCCCAGTTCAATTTTTAAAATTCTTTCAGAGTATTTCGATAGGCGTACCGCTTCTGTGCAACCCGAAGACAAAATTAAAAATCTACATTAACAATACGACTAAAAAAATCAATAATTTCGCGGTACTTTGGCCTGATTAAAAAAAATTTTTTTTTTTTAAATTAGATATTTGATTAAAAGGAGGTTGATCAATAGGTCTTACATTAAGATTTCCAGTCGCATTATTTATTAATTAATTAATTAATTATTGTGTGATAAATTTATTATGAAACCATTTTTTGTGAAATTGTAGGTATGATTTAGCATTGGTGCGGCGGTAGTGCAGCGGTGGTACGGCGATGCTAGG
The DNA here is from genome assembly GCA_905319865.3 of Cotesia congregata. Taxonomy (NCBI): domain Eukaryota; kingdom Metazoa; phylum Arthropoda; class Insecta; order Hymenoptera; family Braconidae; genus Cotesia; species Cotesia congregata. Next base: position 8,987,251 of record CAJNRD030001116.1, read on the forward strand.
GGGAGTAAATTTTTAGCGTGCAGCGTAATAGTCCGCCAAACGGCGGTCGTGCAGCAGCGGTGCGGCGGTATGGTGCGGCGGTGGTGCAGCGGTGGTGCGGCAGTTGAACGAAATTTATTATTTTTCCGTAAAAAATAATAATTTCATTTTTACTCGGGGGGATCGATTATATTTAAACTTAAGGTAGTTTTATAGCTAAATCGCATGAACTTGACTGAAATTTTTGTTATGTATCCGAAAGATTGTACAGATATGAATTTTTAGAAAAAAAATCTGGATAGAGCGGTTGACCCTAAAGGCTATCCGTGGAACTTTTCGCTATGTACGAGTTCAAAATGCTCGAGAAAATATATATTACGTATTTTTGAGCCCTTCGAGCTCAAAAAGACAACTTTTACACTTTTTCAAGCTCTTCGAGGTCGAAAATCTATTGGTTATTGAAAACATACTTTTTGAAAATTTTTAACTGCGATATCTTCCAATCGAATCCATCGTTTTTGAGAGAACTTGGGGAATCTATAGATCTCGTTATAACGATTCAACGTAAAATTTTAAAGCTCTAGTAAAAAAAAATAATTTTTTGAAATTAAAAGTCAAGCTGTTTGAAATTTATGAGAGGTGTAGAGCCATTCTCGTAGGAATAGTCAGAGTATAGCTCTCTAGGACCTCAAAACGTTAAAACCTGATGAAAACTCGATTTTAAAAAATTAAGTAAAATCCAATAACTTTCCAATTTTTTGAAAATTATTGATTTTTATAGCAGGAAGTTAAAAAACAAAAAGAAATTTCAATTTAACCACGGATTGCGACTACTAAACCACCTTAATAAGTGCTTCGAGTAAAACAATAAAATACTAACATTAGTAAAAGAATCCAACGAAAGTTCAATTAACGTACCGCTGGTGTACTTGATTGGCTCAAGGGTCCTCGTTTTCATGATAAGGAGATCTTTTTTGCATTCATTCGTCAAAAAGTACCAGTTCATTTTATAAATCGAAACACTTAAATCCATGCTCTAAACCAATGGTAAGTATTAAGTAATTCTTAATAGGAGCATACTCAAATAAATGTACAATTGAAAATACTTAACCTCCAACATAACTTCGTTTCCGTACCAACAGTACAAATAAATTTGCAACAGCATACACCCAAGAAAAACTAATAAAAACACAAACTCGGGACCCATGAAAGCCAATTTGGTCAATGATTGAACGCACATACAGAGTATCAGCGAGCTCAAGGTATATTGAAGAAAAATAACTGGTGAGAAGACATCATTGGATAGGCGTGAGTACCTGTTGAACAAAATTATGATAAAATCTTAAACTTGATGCACATAGTTATAAAAATTAAGCAATTATACTCTAGAGTATAACTGTTAAATATCAATATTAATTCATAAACTCACTGAATGATAACTTGATGATGATTGATAAGCTTTTGCAATACTTTGCGCTCCAATGATCTGACAGAAAAATGTAATATTTTTATATTCTGGTGTTGCCGATGCTTGGTTATTATTTCGGTAAAATTTTCAAGACGGTGCTTCAAAATTCTCAACTGGCTGGAATTTTGTATCATTACACCAAAGGCGATAGTGTCAAACGATAATCCAATCATACCACCATAAGAAAGAGCGATAATTTGGTGAAAATATGCAAACCAATATCCGGTGCTGTTTGAATGTTGATAAGGGAACCATCCGCTTATAGGAAGAGTTCTTGTCGGAACGTTTTCTATCATTGAAGCTCCTGATATAGCTATAACAGCGACACATGCCAATCCTCCGTATTGCATCGTTACATTCCTGTGCTCAAATAATAAAAAATTTTATAGATTATGAAATATCGTATAATAAATGCCAAAAAGTCATACTCTTATAGAAAGATAGGGCCTTTTGCTAATAGGGCGTACAAAATTTTTTTTTTCCAATCAACTCAAAACCGTCGAAAACGTCATTAGTTGAAAAAAATTTTAGAGCTACTAACGCCGAAAAGGCGTATCTCGAAGGTATACGCCCTTTTGGCTCTAGGAAAATTTTTTTTTAAGCTAAAAAGGTGTATAAAGAAAATTATTTTTTTATGATAAAACAAAAATAATACTGCATCGATGAAGCAATATCATAATAAAGGTGAATAGTTTAAGTTAAGTATAAAAAGGGGCAAAATGAACAACGGAAAAAAAATTTTTTTTAGTCTTATTTTTCTCTAAATTACCCAATTTTTTTCTTTTTACTGTTTTTGAAACTATTCTGTGTGATTCAGATTAATTAAAAAAAAATTCACTCTAAAAAAATGATTATAATGATTAAAAATATTTAAAACCTTTTTCGAAATTTCAAGCTTTATAGTAATAGCCTGATAATAGCCATATTGAATGTTTAATATTGATTTTTATAGTTTAATAATGAAAATATCTTGAATATTTTCAGAATTTTTTATCAAATATATAATTTGAAACATAAATTTGTGAGACTTGAATTTTTTTTATTTTTAATATCCGAAATATGTTTGCAAAGTGATTTTTTTTTCTACGCCTTTTTAGCTTTGCATAGCTAAAATAGCGTACTATTTGAATCAAGGAAATAATATATACAAACTTGATCCTCTTGTCATGTCCCAATTGTATGTGAGCTTCTTCATCGGATTTTATAATGCAAGTATCACTTTGTAATAACTGAAAAATATGTAAAATGGCATTGCGTTTAACAGTCATAAGAGTCAACTTGGCAAAGACAGTCATTATTGTGAATGCCATGGACATAGTGTGAACAATATCATCAATATTCTCCGTTAAGAACAAATCAACGATGCATGAAATGCAAAAAGTAACCAATATCATTTCAATTATTAGTGTGTATAAATTGTAAATTTTTTCTTTTAAAGATAAGCTCCATCGAAGCGGCACCCAACCAGCAAAGAGCTTGAGTACTAAAAAACTGTCTGTAAGAACCTCCATGTAGACTTGATGAAGTTTCTTTTGAGACTAAGCAAAATACTTGCGAGGACAACGTCAGATCGAAGAAATATATTGATAGAAATAGAAACATATAATAAAATATTGAGACACGCAAGGTTAAATAATACCAGCTTAGTCATTTTACGAAATTCACTGTCAGAAAAGTGTCATTTAATATTGAATAAATAATAAAGTCTTCGAACCCTTTCTTCTGTTGTAGCTTTTGCTTGCGAAAGGAAAATCGAATATCGCTAACCTGTAATTACTACGAAATGTCCGGTAGAGATGGTCTATAGGAAATAATAGCGACAGACTTTCTGTAAGTCTGTTTTCGACAAACGACAATATTAACTCTATTATTTTATTGACTTTTATTTATAATACGTCGAAAGGTTTAACTTATTGAACCTTGGAGATGAAGACAAATGTGCACTTACATTATTTCGTAAACGCTTGTATATACTCCGGGAAAGTGATTTTTTATACGGAGAGAAAAAAATAGATCTTATTCCTATGCTAGAATGGTAACCATTACTATGTGACATAGTAATGGAAATTTTGGTGTGAATTCTGTAAGAATTTACTGAGAAAAATCTTAGAAATTATAATATAAGTATTATGAACAATCACTTATACGATGCGGAATTAAATTCTGAAAATGTTTTTGTTTGGTTATTTTTTTAATAAAAATTTGCATTTTTAATTAATAAGTAACAACATAAATTGATTTTTATAAACTATAAGACGGATAAATTAAAGTGTTTTCTCGATGTTCATCTATTCATATTTTTGTATAAGTGTAATATGGTTGCAATAGAAATATGAAGATCACAAAATTACTTGACCTTGACGTGTCGACCGCTCTGGGTTATGAGGTGTGCAATTGGGTTTGGTATTGATTCTTATTGAAATAATTTGATGTGTAATTATTACACATTTATTTTTCATTTTTTATATTTTTAAATAGTCATACAATGTGTAGTTTTTAGCAAATTTCATAGAATTCTTAGAATTTTTTCTATTACTTACACGTCTATAAAAATTTACTGGTTCATGAATCCCTTGCAGACTGTGAATTACTGGAACTTCTTTGAAGAAAAAGATTGTATACTGAGTACGAGAATTTAACAAGCTGAAAAGTTAAATAATTTATAACCTATATGAATAAAAGGTTTAATTATATTTAAACTTAAGGTAGTTTTGTAGCCAAATCGCATACTCGCGACTAAAATTTTTTTAATTTATCCGAAGATTGTACTTATGTGGACTTTTAGAAAAAAAATCTAAAAAACGGTTGACCCTGAGGGCCATCCTTGGAACTTTCAGCTATGTACGAGTTCAAAACGCTCGAGAAAATATATATTCTGAATTTTCGAGCTCTTTGAACTCATAAACACAGCTTTTCTGCTTCCTCAAGCTCAAAAATCTATTAGTTGTTAAAAATATACTTTTTGAAAATTTTTAAATCCGATATCTTCCAATCGAATTAACAGTTTGATGGTGTTTGCAACATTTAACGATTCAATGTAAAATTTTGAAATCATATATTGAGAAAAATCCTTTTTTAAAATTAAAAAAAAATGTTAATATCTCAAAAACGATTCCACACCAATTTTGACAAAATTGACGACGTTCAACACAGTTTTTCGTGCACTTTTATAGTTATTATATTACATATCACAAACGATCTAAGAAAAAGTTTCAAAGTTATTTAAAATAAACACTTTTTTTGAATTTTTCCGTCATCGATTACTCTTAAACGTATATATCAACCGATTTTGATGCGAATTGAATCAATCGACGTCGTTTTTCAAGTTAAAAAGCTCATTAGATTCTAGAATTGATCATTTCATCTGTTCGAAAGTTGTTACAAAGAAAAGTTGTTTTGAAAATTTTATTTTCATGATTTCTCAAAATTTATCGGTCCAAATTAATTGAAGTAATATAAAAAATTTAAGTTTGGTAAAACACTTTCGATCACTACCAAGTTTGTTCAAATTGGTCAAGCTGTTCAAAAGTTATGAGGAATTAAGATACACACATACTCACCCCACGCGCGGTTTTGGGCATACCTCAAAGATTCGATATTTATACGATATAATTGCTAAATATTTACCATGATACTTTAATTATTTTAGCCAGTTTTTTTGTCGAATTTTTACAAAAAAATTAGGAAAACGGTTGACGCTAAAGGCCATCCCTGCAACTTCCCGCTAATTCGATACTTATGCGCTCCAAATTGCACTTAATACGTTTTTAAGCTCTCCGAGCTCAAAAATCTGCACGGAAAAATGTAAACTGTAATATTTACTCGGATTCCGGTTAATTTTTATAGTTTCAAACAGTAAAGCGGACATTGGGGTGGCAAAAATATAAATATTACAGAATTTAATGTAGAAAGTATAAAAGCCACTATTTATAATTTAATATCCAAAATAAGTGATTAGTAGCTGTCACTATAGTAAATAACGACTCTTTCATCTTAAAAAATTACAGTTTCAAACAGTAAAAATTGCCATTTCAATATATAGTCCATATTATGAGGAGAAGGGGAACTCGGATGAAAGAGAAGGGGGTCTCATTTTGGGAGAATTTAACATTTCAAACAGTAAAAATTATACTTTTAAAATATACATTTTACCAGTCCAAGCAAGTCAATAATTACAGTTTGATTTTTAGCGTTGCGTTTAAAATTTACCATTTTACTTTGTAAATATTGACGTTGCTTGTATTAGAAATTTACTAACTTCATTTTATACTTTTTACATATCATAAGATCATTTTTTAGGTACCAAATGATAAATATCAAAGTATGAATTCTTAATTATTATACTTAAGGGGGAACACCACTGTGACGATCGAAAAAAAGAGATGATTTTCAGGAATTTTTTTGACAGGGAAAATAAAGGAATTTGGGAATCGGATCTTTTTTATTTTATTAAGGGTACATTAAAGATTATTACCCTAAATTTTTATTAAAAAATATTTCATTCTTACCAAGTTTTTAACAATCTCGTAGAGCACTAGAAAAAATTTCCCCCTCCATGGTCGGTTCGATAACTCACGACGATAACTACATCCTTACTGATTAAAAAGCAATTTGGATTTTTATTTTCAAATGATCCGTTTTAAAGTTATCGAACCGACCATGGAGGGGGAAATTTTTTCTAGTGCTCTACGAGATTGTTAATAACTTTGTAATAATTAAATATTTTTTAATAAAAATTTAGCGTAATCATCTTTAATGTACCCTTAATAAAATAAAAAAAATCCGATCTCCAAATTCTTTTATTTTCTCTGTCAAAAAAATTCCCGAAAATCACCTCTTTTTTTCGATCGTCACAGTGGTGTTCCCCCTTAAACATTTTAGACATTTACATTAGCGAATATTACTGTTTGAAATAGGATTTTTTTCCATGTAAATAGTAAATTGTAATGTTTTAATGGTAAATATTATAAAGTGAATAGTAAAATCACGATTTTACTGTTTGAAATGGTAATTTTTAGCAGTTGATCATTACTTATTATAAATCGACTGTTATTTATTACAGTTTCCTTTTTTCCGTGCAAAATCGGAAATCTATAACTAACTATTTTTGAAAATTATTAATTTTTAAAGCTAAAAGTTAAAATTAATTTGTATAGATTATTTAGAAAAAAAGGTAATTCATTAAGTAATTTCTTACAGAGTGTTTTATAATTTTTTTGAATTATTGGCGCTCATTTTTCTTGTTGCAAGTGCACGCGCACTCTGTACGTTTTATTTTAAGACAGTTCTGCCATCTTGCATTGAAATTAATAAACTAGTATTCTTTTTTTTTCAGACATCATCGCCATCTAGTGTCAAAATACTAAACTGTAAACTTGCGGTCTTCCATTTCGCATTATTCATTCATTAGCTCACAAATTTTCCCGAGCTGGATATTTAGTGTCACAAAATTATTATAAATATTATCCACTTGTTATTATTTACATATAAAATAATAGTAATATACATTCAATAATAAGTAAGTACTTTTATTTATTCAATCTTTTAGGCTTATAATAGTTCTTAATTTTATGAGAATTAGTTTTTATTGATAGCGTACTGTTGTAACCTCTATACCAAACATGTCACGTGGAATTTTTATATTTTATAGAATATAAAAATTAATCTAATTAAATAATATCAATTAAATTATTTAATTGCATTAACTTTGTTTTTTTTGTTCAGAGAAAAAAATTTTAAAGTTTTAATTTAAAAAGTTATTTTATAATCAAGATATTTTTTTTTAAATACAGTGGTTGACATTTGATGACAAGATTTTTTAATTAATTATTAATTTTATCAATTATTTCATCTAAAATTTTAAGTAAGAGTTGACTTCTTTCTAAATGTCAAAATATTTTTTTTTTTTTTTTAGAAACAAAAAAATTGTTAGAAATTTTTTTTTAAATTAACTGTACAATTTTTTTTATAAAATTTACTAAGAAAATATTTTTTAAAAATGTATTCATATGAAATTTTTTTTAAATATTTTGCGGCCATCATTTTTCAGTAATTTATTTAAAAAAAATTGATCAGTTATAGAAAATAATTTTTTTATAATTGCATAAGTATATAATTTTTAAATATAAAATTCATTTATATTTTTTTTAGCCATTAATTTATTAAGAAAAAAAATTACATCATAGTTTCTTTTACAATTTCTAACTGAAATTTTTTAACCATCAATTTGTTAAAAAAATTGCACTAATACTTTTTTTTTAGAATATTCAAGTCATAAAAATTATAAATAATTTAATAACTAAATTTTTAAAATTATTTCTATCATAATTTTAAACTAAAAAATATTCAAGCTAAAGAATTAAATTTTTTCAATAAGCAAAAAAAGTTTTTCCATGCAACTAAATAATTAAAATTCTAATGTCATAACAAAATTTTCTAATTAATTTTATTTAAGTCATAAAGACTTTAAATAATTAAATAAATATTATTTTTAAATTCAATTTCTATAAAAATTTTAAACAAAAAATATTTCCATAGAACTTAATAATTAAAATAATTAACTAAGATTCTAATATTACAAAAATATTTTCTGATTAATTTTTTTAAATCATAAAAATAATAAATAATTATAATACTAAAATTTTTAAATCAAATTTCTCTAAAAATTAAAAACCAAAAATTATTTGTCAAAAAATTAAAGTTTTAATTTTTTCAACATACCAAAAAATCCTCTCATGAAACTTAATAATTAAAATAAATAGCTTAGAATCTATTATTGGGGCATTCATCAATTATAAGCTATGATTATGTGACTGAATATAGAAGAATAACTAATTAACAATACCCCTTTGTCAAAAACCTCGATTACTTTTTAAGTTTCTCGTAATTATCATTTGACTGAGTCTGATGACTGAAGGGACATCGAAAAATCCTTCTCTCTTACCAAAGGTATACTTAAAGTCAAATTTCAGTTCGACCGCTAAACTTTTAAAAAATACTTCCTTCTCAATACTAAATTAATCCTACAAACATTCAATATTATGAAGAATTAGACTGATTACCTACGTAGGAACAATTAAAAAAATTTTTTTTTATTGCGACTGGTGGGACAAGTACAAAATGTCTACATCAAGTTGTTTATTAAAAAAACTTTTATATTATTTCAACCTTAGACACATTATTGTTTATATATTTAACTATAAATTATTTAAGATAATTGAAAAAAAAAAAAAAACTAAATATAAAATTCATTTATATTTTTTTTAGCCATTAATTTATTAAGAAAAAAAATTACATCATAGTTTCTTTTACAATTTCTAACTGAAATTTTTTAACCATCAATTTGTTAAAAAAATTGCACTAATACTTTTTTTTTAGAATATTCAAGTCATAAAAATTATAAATAATTTAATAACTAAATTTTTAAAATTATTTCTATCATAATTTTAAACTAAAAAATATTCAAGCTAAAGAATTAAATTTTTTCAATAAGCAAAAAAAGTTTTTCCATGCAACTAAATAATTAAAATTCTAATGTCATAACAAAATTTTCTAATTAATTTTATTTAAGTCATAAAGACTTTAAATAATTAAATAAATATTATTTTTAAATTCAATTTCTATAAAAATTTTAAACAAAAAATATTTCCATAGAACTTAATAATTAAAATAATTAACTAAGATTCTAATATTACAAAAATATTTTCTGATTAATTTTTTTAAATCATAAAAATAATAAATAATTATAATACTAAAATTTTTAAATCAAATTTCTCTAAAAATTAAAAACCAAAAATTATTTGTCAAAAAATTAAAGTTTTAATTTTTTCAACATACCAAAAAATCCTCTCATGAAACTTAATAATTAAAATAAATAGCTTAGAATCTATTATTGGGGCATTCATCAATTATAAGCTATGATTATGTGACTGAATATAGAAGAATAACTAATTAACAATACCCCTTTGTCAAAAACCTCGATTACTTTTTAAGTTTCTCGTAATTATCATTTGACTGAGTCTGATGACTGAAGGGACATCGAAAAATCCTTCTCTCTTACCAAAGGTATACTTAAAGTCAAATTTCAGTTCGACCGCTAAACTTTTAAAAAATACTTCCTTCTCAATACTAAATTAATCCTACAAACATTCAATATTATGAAGAATTAGACTGATTACCTACGTAGGAACAATTAAAAAAATTTTTTTTTATTGCGACTGGTGGGACAAGTACAAAATGTCTACATCAAGTTGTTTATTAAAAAAACTTTTATATTATTTCAACCTTAGACACATTATTGTTTATATATTTAACTATAAATTATTTAAGATAATTGAAAAAAAAAAAAAAACTAATTAAAGAACACAAATAAAGGATTTAGCATGCTGACAACACGATTTTGATAAACTTAGGTGTTTATTAACAACGAACATAAAAAAATTTGTTCTTAAAACTATAATATTAAATATGTTAATTAATAACAAACATAAAATGAATTTGTTCTTAAAACTATTGAAACAACATTTGACCCGGATACAAGTTAGTACGGCTGAAAAGTTACTCTAGGGGGGCATTCTATGCGAAATGGGAAAATGACTAAAATTTTAAAATTTCTCTAATTCATTCTAATTTAGTCCTAATTTATTATTAAAAGTCTATATTTTTTTATATAGGGTAAATGCACCAATTATTGACCGATTAAGGTTTTCTTTTTCTGTACTAAGCTATAAAAAATCTATTAACCTACTAAAGACAATTTGTAATGGATTTTATTAAAGTTAAATACTTAATTAATAATAATTAATAACTATTTATAATAAAAATTAACAAAATTATATTAATTTTGTTATTTGAATCTTGAAATACTAAAATCACCAATTATTGACCGAAGAAACCCAATAAATGACCGACCGTTATCCAATTAATTGACCGCTCAAATAATTATAAGTAATTTTGTAAACTACATGTATGTAATTAAATATATGCAGTACTTTTAAAGTATTAACGACATCTTTAACAAAACTAAACACACAATATAATTTTAAATCGTACTTTTTTATAAAATAATATAAACAATAGCAATAATTAACATAAAGTCAAATTTCTTTAGGTCACAAATAATCACAAATTCATTTTAATGACGATAATTCTTCTGATTAACTTAAAATTTTTTTATTCTTCTCCTTCTTTCTTTCAATTAAAGCTTTTTTACTAGCTAGTAACTCTTTTTTATTTTTTTAATTGCTCAGCAATTTTTTCTTCTAATAATTCGTTCGTTGATATAACCGTTCACTAAAAAAATTAAAACAAAATAAAATTTAATAATTAAAAAAGATTTTAAGTATTATTTTAAGTATAAATATACATTTTATAATGATTATTTATATATTTACAAAATATTTAATGACTAAAGTACTTTAAACACTTAACAGATTTAATTTTAAGGTTGAGAAGTTAGTATTATAAATATACGGTCATTAATTGGATTGTGATAAAATCAGAGGGTCTAATAAATGACCGAATGAATTTTTTACTGGGTAAAGGACTTCTGACGGATCCAATAGTTGACCGGTCTTAAAATAATATTAAAACATAATTTAACTTTATTTTTTGCACTCATTCTCCAATTGTACGCTAGTTATTTTTGAGTGCTTTATGGCTGGTTGCGTTGTAAACAAACTCAGAATATTTTTTTAAAGCTATAATCACTGCGCAATTAATTGCGTAATTTTTTATTATGATGATTAAATGCCATATTTTTTTATTTTAATACTTAAAAAAAAAAAAAAAACCCTTGTAAAATATTAATTAATTAACTTTTTTATACATCGGTCAACTAATTGGTGACCGGTCAACAACTGGTGCATTCACCCTACTAGTTTGTAAACAAAATTTTTTTGAATCAATAAGAAAATCGATTTTTCTCGCCTAGTAACTTTTCAGCCGTACTAACTTGTATCCGGATCAAATGTTGTTTTAATAGTTTTAAGAACAAATTCATTTTATTTGTGTTTTTTGATTAGTTTTTTCTAATTATCCTAAATAATTTATAGTTAAATATATAAACAATAATGTTTCTAAGGTTGAAATAATATTCAAGTCTTTTTAATAAACAACTTGATGTAGACATTTTGTACTTGTCCCACCAGTCACAATAAAAAAAAAATTTTTTTTAATTGTTTCTACGTAGGTAATCAGTCTAATTCTTAATAATACTGAATGTTTGTAGAATAAATTTTGTATTGAGAGGGAAGTATTTTTTGAAAGTCACTATGGAATGGCTCTAGGAGAGAAAAATCGATTTTTTTATTGATTAAAAATGATTTTTCTTTACAAATTAGTAAAATATAAACTTTTAATAATAAATTTGAACTAAATTAAAATGAATTTGAGAAATTTTAACATTTTAGTCATTTTTCCATTTTGCATGGAATGCCCCTATTATAAACATATGTTCTAATTAATTTTTTTTAAGTCATAAAAATAATAATTTATTATTATTATAATTTTTGAATCAAATTTCTCTAAAAATTTCCAAAAAAAAATTATATAAAATTAAAAAAAAAAATTTATTACTTTTTTAAATGACCTAAAAACTAATTAATTAATAAAATAAAATACTAAAATTTCCCTAAATTTTCAGAAATGCCGGTGGCTTACGACGTAAAATCCAGCTGGGCTGACGAAGTAGAAGAAGAAGGAGACTCGTTGCCGCCTCCATCAGAGCAGTACATCAACGGGATGAAGATCCTAACCGAGTATAAATTAAACGAAGACAACAAGAAAGTAAAAGTAGTCCGTACGTACAAAATCGAGAAGCGAATTGTCTCTAAGACAATCGCGGTAAGAAAAAACTGGCCAAAATTCGGCGACTCAGTGAACGACAGGCCGGGTCCAAACCCGGCGACCACCGTCGGCGCGGAGGATGTCTTCATGCAGTTCATCTCCTCCAAAGAGGAAGAGAACAAGATGGAGGAGGACTCGCTGGACAAGCTCAAGAGCATGGGCGACAAGGGGATCGTCAAGTGCAGAAACTGCTCCGGAGAGCACTGGACCTCCAAGTGTCCCTACAAAGACACTGTCCTTGCCGGCGGAAAGGTCCCGGACGACAAGAAGCCCGCAGGGCCTCCGGGGATTTCCGGCGCTGCCGCCGAAGCCGGAAAGAGTGGAAGCAAGTATGTTCCCCCGAGCATGCGCGATGGAGGAAACAAACGCGGAGATAGCATGCAGATGCAGCGCAGAGACGACACCACTGCCATCAGGATCTCCAACCTCTCTGAGAGCACCAACGAAGCTGATCTCGAGGAACTGGTCAAGCCTTTTGGTATTGTCCAGAAATTATACTTGGCTAAGGACCGACAGACCAACTTATGCAAGGGCTTTGCATATGTTCATTTCAAGTTCAAGTCCGAGGCTGCCAGGGCTATCAATCACTTGAATGGATATGGTTATGATCATTTGATTTTAAGTGTCGACTGGTCCAAGCCTCCTGAGAAGAGTAATTAAATTCTCTTTTTTTAGGTTCCAGGGTGGCAATGTGTGCTTTTTTTTTTTTTAGTAAAAGACCCAATTATTGACACTAGCCTAGTTATTGATACTTGGAATTTTATTTTTTATTAAAAAAAAACAAATCAATTTTGATAAATTAATAAATGTCATTTTTTAATTATTAATTTTTTGAGAACATTTTATTTTTTTAATTGGAATAAAATTGCATTGGATCTTTGACTTGAAGTAAAAAATTTTCAGTTGGAAATTATTGTAAAAACAATTTTTTTTTATATTTGATTAAATTCAATTAAAAAATTAATTTAATTTAGATTTCTTTAATTCAGAGTAATTTTTATTGATAATACTGAAATTAATAAACAGTTTTTTTTTTTTGTAATAAATTACTATATAAAAAAAAATTTTAGTATCAATTTTTTTTATTATAATTAATCTGTTAAAAAAATTATTAAAATTGGCACTGAAAATTTCAGTATTATTAATATGTGTTAATAATTGTCAAAAAGAAATATAAAATTTTTTTTTAATATTTAATTTAATTTAGATTCTTTTGCAGAATAATATTTATTGATAATACTGAAATTAACAGATAGAAAAATTTTTTAGTTTTTTTTTTTTTTTAACGAATTATTATATAAAGATTTTTAGTATCAATTTTTTTTTTTACTATAATGGTTGTTAAAAAAATTATTAAAATTGTCATTAAGAATTTCAGTATTATTATTTTGCGTTACTAATGCCCTGAGTAAAAAAAAAAGTATTGAGACATAAAAATATTGAAAACTATTCGTTTTCTCGCCAATCCAATACTTTTTCTTTTGTCTCAATCCTTTTTTTTATTCAGCATTCTGGAAGAAAGTATAAAAAATTTTTTTTATACAATTAACTTGAAAATGTAAATTTATATTTGAATCTGTGAGAAAAATTAAAAAAAATTTTTTTTTATACTAGACCTTTAAAAAAAATAATTCTTGTAAAAAGGAGAATGAAAAAAAAAATTTTTTATTTTATTTTCTGACCATTGAATTTATTTGAAATTTTTGTAAATCAAGTTTTTGGCATTAGTAATTTTTTTTTTATTTCTAAAAAAGAATTAAATTTATTAATTATACTGAAATGTAAGAATTTTTTATCATGATGAAAAAAAAAAAATTTGCGCACACTACCATCAACACAATAATTTCTAATTAAAATAAAATTCTATCAATTGGTATCCAAAAAAAAAAAAAAAAAAAAAAAAAAAATGTAAATTTATATTTGAATCTGTGAGAAAAATTAAAAAAAATTTTTTTTTATACTAGACCTTTAAAAAAAATAATTCTTGTAAAAAGGAGAATGAAAAAAAAAATTTTTTATTTTATTTTCTGACCATTGAATTTATTTGAAATTTTTGTAAATCAAGTTTTTGGCATTAGTAATTTTTTTTTTATTTCTAAAAAAGAATTAAATTTATTAATTATACTGAAATGTAAGAATTTTTTATCTTTATCATGATGAAAAAAATTTGCGCACACTACCATCAACACAATAATTTCTAATTAAAATAAAATTCTATCAATTGGTATCCAAAAAAAAAAAAAAAAAAGTTTCCTTTATAATTTAAGCTTACATTTAAAATTCTTAAATTTTATAATCAATTGCTAATTTTCAATTAAACAAAAATAAAAAAATAGATAAAAATAATTTCACTTATATTTTACATTCACCACCTTAAAATTTCCTAAATAAAATTCTCCTCTTCTTTAACATAATTCTAATTTTTTACTTAAAAATTAAAAAATTCCTTTAAAAAAAAAAAAACATTTTATTTCTTCCAGTCTGTAATTCCTAAAAAGAAAAATTAATCTAATGGCGCCATCTAGCGTCAAAAAATAAAAACTACTTACCAAATTCCCCAACTACGTTCCTAAAATTTCCACCAGCGCCACAGTGATCTTCCGAAGTAAACAAAGCAGTCTCCATCAAAGGATCACCAAACTAACCGGTATTTATAATTTTTAATTACTAAATAACTAATATTAATGTTGTCAAAATACAAACCTAAATTAAGAGCCTAAAAATAAAAACTACAAGCTTATATTTAAAAGATACCTTCAAAATGGAGGAGTCAGTGCTAAAACTAGACGTAGCGCAGGTTAAGAAGGACATT
Organism: Cotesia congregata; assembly: GCA_905319865.3. NCBI lineage: Eukaryota > Metazoa > Arthropoda > Insecta > Hymenoptera > Braconidae > Cotesia > Cotesia congregata. The sequence goes on from CAJNRD030001116.1 coordinate 9,002,355, forward strand.
TTGCTGGCAATAACCGACTGTTACCAGCGCGGGTTATTACACACAACAAAATGGCTGGCGGAATTAAACTTCTCTCTAAAAAACGTTCCCCCACCCCTGGAAAGCACCCAGGAGCTTCAACTAGTGGAAACTTCCCTAGAAGAAGACACCTACATCCTGGCAAAAAGCTACTTTGACCTAAAAGAGTACGACCGGGCAGCTCACTTTATAAAATCAGGAACGTCCCCAAAGTCCAAGTTCCTGTACTTCTACTCCCGATACTTATCAACAGAGAAGAAGAAAATGGACGACATGACAGACGTACCTCCCGATCCGCTAAAAAACGAGGACCTTAAGGCGCTGTGCTCGGATCTGCGTAACGAGCATTTATCCAACAACCTGGACGGGTTCGGACTGTACCTCTACGGAGTGACCCTAAAGAAGCTGATGCTGACCCGGGAAGCTATCGACATCCTGGTGAAGTCAATCCATGACTACCCGATGCACTGGGGAAGCTGGCTGGAGCTGTCCCCGTTGATCGGCGACCGAGAGAAGCTGGAGAACCTGATCCTTCCTGACCACTGGATCAAGAAGTTCTTCATGGCCCACATGTACCTGGAGCTCCAGCTGCTGGACGAAGGTCTCGCGCTGTACTACGAGCTCCAGGGGATGGGCTTCCAGAAGAACGGGTACATCCTGGCGCAGATCGCCATTGCGATTCACTACAAAAGAGACGCCGAAAAGGCGATAGAGACCTTCAAGAAGATCATCAAGGACGATCCCTACTGCCTCGACAACATGGACACTTACTCCAACCTGCTCTACGTCAAGGAGATGCGTGTCGAGCTCGCCTACCTAGCGCACAGAGCGACATCTATCGACAAGTACAGGTTGGAGACCTGCTGCATCGTGGGCAACTATTATAGTTTACGTTCCGACCACCAGAAGGCGGTGATGTACTTCCACAGGGCGCTGAAGCTCAATCCTCAGTACCTGTCCGCTTGGACCCTGCTGGGTCATGAGTTCATGGAGCTGAAGAACACCAACGGAGCTATCCATAGCTACCGCCAGGCGATTGAGGTCAACAGGAAGGACTACCGGGCCTGGTACGGCCTAGGTCAGACCTATGAGATCCTCAAGATGCCGTTTTATGGGCTGTATTACTACAAGCATGCCCAAAGGCTCAGGCCCCATGATAGCAGGATGATCCTTGCGCTGGGAGAAGCTTATGAGAAGCAGGACAAGATCCAGGATGCGCTTAAGTGCTACTACAAGGCTTGCAATGTTGGAGATATTGAAGGCATGGCGCTGATTAAATTGGCGACTTTGTATGAGAACTTGAATGAGGAGGAACACGCTGCTGCGGCTTACACTGACTTTGTCATGGACGAATTCAGGAATGCGGACAGGAGTGAACTCAGTCATGCTTACAAGTTCCTGACTCAGTATCACCTGAAGAAGGATCAACTGGACCAGGCGAATCACTATGCTCAGAAGTGTCTTCAGTTTGATGAGACCAAGGAAGAAGCCAAGGCTCTGCTGAGGACCATCGCTCAGAAGAGGATCACTGTCGAGGATATGGTCGTTATTGAAGATATGAACGAGACCGATCCTGCTGATGGCAATCAAAGAACTCCTGCTACCCCTGGGAACCAGATGGCGCCTATTAATCTTTCTTTCACTCCCACCCAGTAGATTTTTTTAAGACTTGTAGGTTATGTAATAAATATTGTCTGTACAAGAAATAATTGTTTTTTTTTTTTTTTTTTTTTTTTTTTTTTTAATAATGCTGAATAATCTAAAATAAATAAAAAATATGGCTGATTTTGTTAAATATCAGATAGTTTTTACCTGTCTGTGGTTTTTAATAATTATTTTACACAAATAATTGTTTTATTAGTTAAAATATTTTTTATTTTTAAATTTATTGATTTATTTCATCAAAAATATAACTTTTATAATAAAAAATAGCCGTTTTTTTATTTATTTTAGATGGAAAACATAAATTTAGTTTTTAAACTCTCTGTAAGATAGCGCCAAAAACAGGATATAGTACTACGTCACTGCCCCGCGAAAATTTGAATTTAAAAAAAAATTTGGTTTTAAAAATGTACCTCGATAAATAAATTATTTAAATATTTTTTTCTTTTCTTAATAAATTTAACTAATTTTTTTAAAAACAATTAAATTAAGCACATACTAATTATCTATTGATAATAAATAGGAAAAAAATTTTTGTGACTTGGTGCAACGAGCAGAGAGTGTGTGGCCAAACACGAGCGCAAAAATTTTAATCTACTAATTTTTTAGTTTTTATTGTTCATAAAATTAAATAACATGATACTTCCTCTAATAAACTTAACATTTATTTTAATAAATAATATTATATATTTTTTTTAAAAAATTTTTTTTTCTTTTGTATTGAAAAATAAAATTTTAAAAAATAATAAAATTAAACATGCGATTTTTCTAATGGTTAATTTTTCATTATATAAAAATTATGTGGATTGAATTTTAATATAAATTTATATTTACAAGGCAAAAAAATAATTTCATATTTTTATTTTTGCTTTTTATTTATGAGCATAATTATGTGACATCAATTAATATTAACTTAGTAATTAAATGTAATTGTAATTTATAATTAATTAATAGAAATTATTAACTATCAGATATATTATATATTATATATATATATAATTATTGCTTTTTGTACACTGCATTTTTTACATAAACACAAAATTATAAATTTTTCGTACAATTTTTTTAGAAAGTTGTCAGTTTTTCTACTTTGTTTGATTTTCATTCTAATTACACTCAAGTATTTTTTTTTTTGTTTTTTTTATAAAGTAATTGCTGTTTTATATTTTTAAGTCCTATAATCTCAAAGCACGTGAAAAGTTGCCTGTAAATTAGTTAAATACAAAAATTAACAAGGAAAGTATTAAATGTTTGGCATCAATTTTTTTTTTAACGTTTAAAAAAAAAATTATTAAGAAAAATTTTCATTTTTTTTAATGGCTTGAAATAAAAGAAAAGTAATCTTGCTCTTTATTTTCTTCGATACCTCTGGAAATATTGGATTTTACAAAAAAAGTACAAGATACCTTTTTTATGGAAAATTTAATTTTCTAAAAAAAAAAGATTTCTTACTAATTTTTCATATTTATCCCAGAATTTTTGTTGTAAACTTTAAAAAAAAAATCAAAAGATTTTTTGAAGAAATTTATTTTCAACTTCTTAGCTCGTTTTCGGCCTAAACATTAAAAATTTGGAAAAACTAAAAAACCATTTTTTAAGAAAATTTAATTTTCTATAAAAAAGGTCTCTAACAAAATTTTCATATTTACAATATTTACCCCTAAATTTTTTTAATAAACTTTAAAAAACAAAAATTCATAAAATTCATAGGAGAAATAATTTTTATGATTTCTAAAATAAATTCTGGCTTCAAAATTGAACAAATTTTTTAATATTTAATTTTTTTTTCAATTATTAAATTAGAACTAAAAAATATTTTTTAAAAATTGCACTTACAGTTTTTTAACTTTTTAACAAAAGAAAATTTTTTTTATTATTTTGTAATAATTGTTTCAATAAAAAAAATTTCTAAAAATTTTTAGATGTCGGCCAACTTAATTTTCATCTCCTACAAAATTTTCACATTTTCAATATTTACCCCCAAATTTTCATAACAAACTTTAAAAACCAAAAATTCATAAAAATCTTCAAAAAAATAATTTTCATGATTTTTAAAATAAATTCTGGCTCAAACATCAAAAATTAAAAAAAAATTATAAGACTTTTTTTTTTTTAATTTAATTCTCTACAAAAAAAGGTTTCTTACAATTTTTCCGTATCTTCAATATTTACCCCGCAATTTCAATTCTGTCATTAAAAAAAAAATAAAATTCACAAATGAAATAAAAATAAAAAAAAAAACTATTGTCAATTATAAAAAAAAAGTTATTTATTTTATTTTGATTATCAACAAAAATTATAACTAAATTATAATTAAACTTATTAACTAAAACTAAACCATAAACTGTTAATATAACAATAAATAAAAATAATTAATCAATATCAATATTTATAAAAAAAAGCACCTACAGAATTATAATTGTTTTCGTCTAATGTGTTTATACAATCGTAAAAACTATCCAAAAAATTGTATCATTAAAGCTTTATTCACAAGTAATGACACATAACTTGAATTTAAAAAAGTAACCTTATTAATAACAATCAATTATTTTCTTCTTTTTTTTGTCCATTTTAATTTTTTTATAAATCGTATGCAAACTAATTGTAATTGGCAATTATTTAAGCAAATACGTACAATTTTAAAACAAAACACTAGTTTTTTTTTACATTAATTAATTAATTATTAATTTACATCAATTAATAACAATAATAATAATAGAAAAAATAAAACCGAGAGACAATAATTTTTTTAAATTGCACGTTTGATGAATGTTTATTGCGTTAATTTATTAATCACATGAAATTATTTTTCTTATCAAAAAAAAACGAAGCTAAGGAAAATAATTTTTATCACAGTATTAATCAAAGAGGCCACGTATCATAAAAAAATTATTAGTCTCTCGTTATGGCAAAAAAAAAATAATTTTTTTTTTTTTTTTTTTTAAATTACCGGGTCCGGGATTCGAACCCCGTGCGCTCTGGGTAAGAGTTTCCGTGCTTGGTCACGTCGCCAAGGGAAATTAAACTGATCGATAAAACAAATGATATGTTTGGTAAATCGATTAAAGTCGCTAATTCTATTCTATATTTAATAATAATAATAGTTGTTAATTAATTAATTAATTAATTAATTAATAGTTTAGTATATAAATTTAACATTAAGAGCAGCGTGATTTTATAAATAAAACTAACGCTATTTATAAAATCAAAGTGTTACAATCTATCTTGTTAAAAAATGTGAACATTGAATCCACTTTTATTACGTATATATGCGTTTGTACCTTTTTTAGTAATTAGAAGTTTTGGTATAGACATTTTGTTATTAAACTTATTTTATAATTTTCGTAAAACGGATTTAACTTGATATTTTTTATGCAAAGGCACCCGCTCCAGAATCCAATGTAATAAAATAACGTGTGACAAGTGTCAAAAGGATGTATTAGAGAAGTGAGATAGGATTTTGTGCCAAAAGGGAGGATAAACAAATTTTTTTTACTTACTTAACAATTTTTAAGGGGGTATTCTGGTCTAGAAGCATGAATTTCAGGTAATTTTTTCAAGTGCCGTAAAAAAAAGGCAATCAATATTTTTATGTTATTTATTAAGATTATAAAGATCCAGAAAAAAATATAAAAACTTGAAAATTCCAAAAAATTAGCAGATGAAGTGGAGGGGGTCTCAAAAAATTGGCACGTGACCATTAATTTAAAACAAAAAAATAAAAGCGATTATTAATCTTGAGTACACGGAAAGAACAAGATGACACTGGATATCATCCCAGATTATACTCATTGATATTTGTGATGAAAAAAAATTTCAGATAGTAGCTAAAAAAATCCAGATTATACTGCGTGATATCTGGATTATACTCATTGCAATCTGGACTATACTCATTGTAATCTGGATTATCTAGCTACTATCAGAAATTTTTTTTCACTCAGTATAATCTGGGATGATATCCAGTGTCATCTTTTCTTTCCGTGTAATGTTGCTATGTCTGAAATTACGGTCATCCCCAAATTTCAATTTTTATTATTTTTAAAAAATTCTGAAAAATCAAAAGTGGAAAATACTGGATATCATCCCAGATTATACTCATTGATTTATTTGTGATGAAAAAAAATTTCAGATAGTAGCTAAAAAAATCCAGATTATACTGCGTGATATCTGGATTATACTCATTGCAATCTGGACTATACTCATTGTAATCTGGATTATCTAGCTACTATCAGAAATTTTTTTCACTCAGTATAATCTGGGATGATATCCAGTGTCATCTTTTTCTTTCCGTGTAATGTTGCTATGTCTGAAATTACGGTCATCCCCAAATTTCAATTTTTATTATTTTTAAAAAATTCTGAAAAATCAAAAGTGGAAAAATTTTTTTTCATGCAGTCGCTATTTCATAAAAAAAATTTTTTTCAACTTTTCCCCAGTTCCAGACGTAGCGAAATTACTCTAGATTAATAATCTTTTTTATTTATTAATTTTTTTTTTCTTTAGATTGCTAGGATTGGAATTGTGGACATGGTCACGTGCCAATTTTTTGAGACCCCTCCCCCTCTACTTTATCAACAGCTAATTTTTAAAATTTTCAACTTTTTTTAGTTTCTTTTTTTTTTCTATATTTTTATAATGTTAATAAATAATTTTTAAAAAATGTATAGTAAAAATATTAATTGCTTTTTTTTTACGGCAAAAAATTACCTGAAATTTATGCTTCTAGACCAAAATACCCCCTTAACATCAAGATCATTAAAAAAAAAAATCATTTTAATTACTAGAGCCAAAACACAGATCCATTGGCTTCAAGATAAATTTTGGCTTAAAATCACTAAATTTTAAAATTCTCAAACTAGAATTTTATACATACGCCCTTTTGGCTTACAAAATTTTTTTTTCACTTTTAATCTTAAAATATGTTTACAAAGATTCGCAAAATAAAATTTTCTACGCCTTTTAAAATTTTTTTTTTCACTTTTAAGCTCAAAATGTTTACAAAAAAAATTATGTTTACGCTCTTTTGGCATTTGTCACGCGATAACACATTTTTTTTTGTATTTTTTTTTTTTTTTAGTAATATTAATAGTAATAACAAATAATAATTATAATAATCGACATTTGAATTTTAAAAAATCAAAAAAGCGAAGAATTTTTCAGTAAATCCAAATGATAAAAATAAACAAAAATTTTTTTTTTTTTTTAAAAAAAATATTTTTTTTGTTATCAAAATAAAAATTTTAATATGAAAATATTCCACCACCAATTTAGAGAAAATTTTCAAAAATAAGTAAAAAAATTATATACTACTATATATATAATATATATAAATGTTAAATACGAGTCTAGATTATTAATTAAAAATTTATGATTAATTAATTTTCTACTAGTGAGATTAATTAAAAAAAAAATTTTTACACTTACAATTAATTTTTTTTTTCTAATTTATTTACAAGCAAAATAAAAAGATTATTTTTAAGCCTCGTCTTCACTTTTGTTTTTAAGTTAGGTTGTTTTAATAATTTGAAAATTTTTTCTGCAAACGGACGGAGGAACGCGATTAAATGGACTTTAGCAATTTTACATATTTATATATCATATATAACACGTTAACTAAAAGAATTAATTATTATTATTATTATTATTTATTATTAATATTTTGTTTGATCAAAAATTATAAGTTATTAATTTGATCTTTAGAGTTAATTTTTTTTTTAATTAATATTAATATTTAAATACACACCCATTATAAATATAAATATATGTATGTATGTACGTTGAGATATATATATTTATAGCTTGAAAAAATAGGCACCCAATCATCAATGGGAGGCATTATTAATAATAATAACAGCTAATGTTAAAGTACGTGTGATATTGGAGGTCATTCACCGCTAGTTGTGCTACTGCCTCCTCCGTTTACTCCGTTTGGGCTGCTGTAGTATTCTGCAGCGTCACCACGGCAAATTGGACATGTTCGGTTTGACTGAAATAATTATTTAGATCAGAATTTTTGTTTTTAATTACTTAAAATTATTAATTTTACTAGCAACCTAGCAGTCACTATGTAACTGTCGTGACTTGTGAGCTATAAATAGATAAAATTTTGCTTTGTTAAATAATGACTTTTGTTAAATTGCACTGTACTTTCTTAAATATTGACGTTTTTGAAGATATAAGCTCATCCCGATGTTATACTCATCAAGAGTTTTCATTTGAGTACCCACATGCATTTTCATATATTTTTCATATATACATATATATAATATATATAAATATATGAAAAATTGATGTGGGTACTTAAATGAAAGGTCTTGATGAGGGTAATGTCGGGGTGAGCTTATTTCTTTAAAAATGTCAATAGTTCACAAGATATTTGCTAAAATGCTCTGTATTTTCTTAACTATTGATGTTTTTAAAGATATAAACTCACCCCGATGTTACACTCACCGATAGCTTTCATTTGAGTACCCACATGTATTTTTGATATATTTTTCATATATACATATAAATATTTGATGTGGGTACTTAAATGAAAGGTCTCGATCATTGTAATGTCGGGGTGAGCTTATGTTTTATAAAATTTCTATAGTTCTCAAGATATTTGTTAAAATGCACTGTACTTTCTTAAATATTGACGTTTTTGAAGATATAAGCTCGTCTCGATGTTACACTCATCAAGAGCTTTCATTTGAGTACCTACATGCATTTTCATATATTTTTCATATATACATATATGTAATATATATAAATATATGAAAAATTGATGTGGGTACTCAAATGAAAGGTCTCCATCATTGTAATGTCGGGGTGAGCTTATATCTTTAAAAACGTCAATAGTTCTCAATATATTTGTTAAAATGCTCTGTATTTTCTTAACTATTGATGTTTTTAAAGATATAAGCTCACCCCAATGTTACACTCACCGATAGCTTTCATTTGAGTACCCACATGCATTTTTGATATATTTTTCATATATATAAATATATAATATATATAAATATATGAAAAATTGATGTGGGTACTCAAATGAAAGGTCTCGATGAGGGTAATGTCGGGGAGAACTTATATATTTAAAAATCTCAATAGTTTTCAAGATACAATGTCATTTCTTAATTATGTATCTAGAGATAGAGCATTTTCGAATGCAGCCTAAATACTTATCATTATAAATTGACTATTGGTGAGAATAATATGAAATCTTGAAAAGGCACAAATTCAAATCACGACCTTTGCAATGATACTAAATTTCACTAAAAAAACTGATTTTATCATAGGACTATCCTGACACAAAATTTTTCTTATTCTCATAATAATACAGATAATAATAAAAATTACCTTAAGCCATTTATCAATACACTTAGAGTGAAACTCGTGAGAGCAAGGTAAAACTCTGAGTGTCTGAGGCGGTTCAAAATCACACATGCAGACAACGCAGTTAGTCTGGTCACCCTGGTGAGTCTCGGCATTAAACTTATACGAAGGCAATTGGTCGACTTCGGCTCGTGTGAGTCCTCTGGGTTTAGCCTCTCCAAGTCGCTCGGCGAGCGACAACAGCGCCTCGTAATTTTCGGTTTCTGCATTCTCCGGTGATGACATATCAGTTTGACTGTATGACGATAATGGTGGATTACTAAACATTGCCCTTAAATTAATAAACACAGCTAATTAATTAATTAAATTAATTGAGTTTAATCCAATCAAAAACAATAATTAATTTAATTAATTAATCAATTCATTTTTTCCCACCCTTTACTTAAACCCTTTATACTTCAGGTAGTTCAGGGGTAAGTCCCAAATTTTATTTAAATATTTTTCATTTTTTTTTTTACTACACCTAATTAATAAAAATTCCTGTATAATTTAATTCATTGACTTTAATTCATATTATTGATTGAATAATTATAAAATAATTAATTAAATATAAATTGACTATTAACGAACTGTCACTCGACAAAACCAACTGTTGTTTATTTAATAAGGTTGGTACTTAAATTACAATTGTTTCCCTTGATAATTTATTATTTAAATTTGTAAATAAAACTTCAGCATGTCAGCTATTTTATAATTAAAACATTTACTGTTAGTATATAAATTATTATCCAAAAAATAATGAACCGTGCAAGAATATCTCAGGAATTTATAAAGCAAATTTCAAATTTCCCGCTTAGAATTTATCCCGCCATTTCGTGAACAAACACGGAGGAGTTAAGGTAGTTGCCATGTTACAATACTGTCAAAAAATTAGAGATTATACGCGCCGCAAAAGTATATGAGCTTGTAGCTAAGTAATCCATAATTTTTATGCAAGACTGTACCCGTGGAGACACAATCCATACAATTGTTTCTGTCCGACTCCGTAGATATATATACTTTTACATAAATTGTTGAACTTTAATCCGTTATTTATAAATAATTAGACGGTCAAAAATTTGTTTTTATTTTTTTTAAACTCACAACAAATTCATTAAAAGACTGTCAGTTTTTTTAAAGTCTCAGACAGTTAGTTTTTTTTTTTTTATAACTAAGAAACTGGTACAGAACTGCAGGGAGCGTATGCAATCAATGTTAAATATCCAATTTTTAATTGAATTCATCTTGGGTTCTAGGTGATCAATCGACTTCAAATTTTAAGGGTAAATATATCAGCATGTCCTTAATAAGTATACAAAAATTTAGAATTTTCTGACGGTATGCATTAACCACGACAACTACCTTAATGTCTTCGACAAACAACAGAGATAGAAAACTAAGGTAAAGTACCCAGTACTTGAACACTTCTAAAAATGGGACCAGTAGTTGAACAGACTTTTAGAATTGCTGTAATACAAAATCTGTATATATATATTATGAGTCATATGCGCATGTTATAATTATTCAATGATACAGTAATTGATTTTGATAAGTTTTTTCAATTATAAATCAAAACAATTACATTTTTGTTAACTTTAAAGTTGACATGTCGAGAATCGCCGATAGATGCTATTTTTTTCATGAAAAAGATACTAAACCGAACAATCAGTAAAAAAAACGGTGTATCATCATTTTAAGTGAAAAAAATTGTACCACTCAATGAAATAGTCTTTTCTAAATAATACATATTTTTTGCAAAGACATAAACTATAATTTTTATATTAAATTTTAGCGTTCGCAACTATACCTCCCAATTTTCAAAGCGGTACCCAGAACTTGAACAAACTGGGACCGTATAATTTTAACAGCACTCTAACCTTTAATAGGTTTATAGATTAGTGATCAGTATTGTGATTTGTATTAATTACTGCAAATTAAATAAGTTTTATAACTAAAAATTAGTATATTTAATAATTATTGAACGTTTTGAATTGAGTTTTTTTGATTTATAATTGAAAATTTACTTTGTCATTCATAAAAAATGTAATTAAAAAATCAAATACAAATATTTCTCATTTTTAAATGATCATATTAAATATTTATAGTATTATTCAATAATATGTTATAAATCTTTGAATATTTCAATAAAACATTAAAAATTTTTGGTATGCCTATTGCCATACATTTTATTAGTTCAACTACTGCTCCCAGAGTGTTCAACTACTGCGGCTTGTCAGAATTGATTGTGCAACTACTACTCCCTGCATAGTCTATCTTAAAAACGTTGTCAAATTATAAATATTCAATTATTTTGCACTTCAATCAATTCAAAATTGTTTATATTTTCATGAAAATTACTAATTTGAACTAATAATTACATATTTATATATTAAAAGTAAGATCAAATACGTTTTACTTCGAAACCTGTTCAACTACTGGGTACTTTATATTAGTTGTAATATTTAAAAATTAATTAAATTTTTTAGTAGCATTTCTGTTCAAGTTTTAAGCAAGTCTGGCTCAAAAATCGTGTTGAAGTATCTGAATACAGATTTATACAATTCTTGGACAAGAAACTTGTGTAACACAGTGTCATTTAAGGTAGTACCCTCGCCAGAGGCGTTTTTTTAGGAATTTTTTTAAATTTTGGCAGATTAATATTTATATAATTCTGCATCGATTGACGCAAATTGAAATTTTTTGACCATCTAGTTTCAGAGATATTTAATTTCAAAGTTCGAATTTTTAGAGGAGCTTATGCACTGTGATACACGGGATACCGAAAATTTTACTCGTATATTTTATTATAACTAAGAAACTTTTTTTAAGATTTTCATAAAAAACTAAACTACTATTAAAAAACAGCTATTATTTGTTTTTTTCAAACTTTCATTGATTTTTATCTCTAGATTTTTAAATATTATTAAAAAATAACTGTATTATTCAAAAATAACCATGAGTAGAAGTGAGTAAGGAATAGTAAGTGAGAAAGACAAAAATATCCTAAACTATACCTAAATTTACTCGCACTATATGTCGCGAGGGTATTACCTTAAGGAGGTTCGAGCGTAACTTATGAGTCAAAATAATGTTAAAATTTTTTTTTACTTTCAGTCTTCCCTTCGTCAAAACTGTTTATCTTAATTTAGAATAATTCAAACAATTTAATAATTGATAATTTTTACTTATTTAATAAAATAAAGTAATAAAATGACTTTCTTATTTATTACTTGCCGGATTAAATAAACAGATTTGGCAACAGCGCGTTTGATTATACCCATTACAGAGACGTGGATGAGTGTGTGAGTTAAATAATTCTCTCTCTCTGTAACTATATTTCTATCCTTTTCTTTTTTCTCAGCTGTTGACGCGACGTTGCCAAATCTTTATTCGAATAAATAGCTAACGATAAACGAGTCAAAAACATAAAATTTAACTTTAAATATTTCCAAAATTATATCGGTAATGTATTATTATTAAATTTTTTTTATATTTTACAATAATCCAAGTTTCTTGTGTATAGTTTTTTATTCGTTTAAGTTGGGAGGTTAATATTGAAAAAAATAATTAAAGTCTCGACTGAAGTTTGTCCGCCATAAGAGCCCGTATATAAGGAGATAAAAAATGTGATTTTTGAAATTTAATATTTAAGTAACTAAACGGTGAATCTTTTTAAAATTTTTGGATTAGATAAATGACGTATTTATTTATACGTATACTTAATTTCAAAGCTCAAAGTTGGAAATTATTTTTCACATTAGATTCACTCGAACCTCCTTAAAAGCTCAAGTAAGTCTGCAAAAGTTTAATTAATTATATATTTCCTAATCACTGATATTAAAAAATCTTATTTTTTTCTATAAATTAAATTTTTCGGATAAATAAAAAAATTCCGATCAAGTTTATGCGATTTGGCTACCAAACTACCTTTTAAATTATAAAAAAACTTACAAGAAGTGGAACAACAGTCCTGCGGGATAAGGTGGGGGCATAGGTGGCGCTCCTCCACCACGTCGCCAGTTCGAATGCGGGTTCTGTCTCGAGCGGTTCTGATTCCGGCCGACGGCACTGCGCCTCGTTCGCGGCTGCATCAGCTCCATCTGGTTGTTCCGAGTCTCCGGGAGGAACATCGGCGATGGTGACGCCACCTGGGCCGCCAACGCCGGTGGGGAGTAAGAGTGGGACAGCGTCATCGGTGGTGGGGGTTGAGGCTGCGGTGGTGGGGGCCCGGGTGGTCCATTTCCTCCCACTCGGTGGACATGCGGGTGGTGGTAGTGCACGTGCGATCCGTCGATCAATTCCGGGTCAACTTCTCGCTGTGGAAAAATATTTTACGTTAGTTTTATTGTTGTTTTATTTTCTGCGAGGTTATGTTATAGTTATCGGCATGTTGAGATGATTTGCTGGTGGTTGAGTACCCACGTCAACCTTTAATAATTATATTTTGGTTCTGTTGGTAAAGGTTGTGGCTGAGTATACTCACTTTGATTTTTGTAAAGAAAAAATTTAATTTAGTCGTTATTTTAACATTTTTTGGTTATTATTGTGGGTACTCTGTTTAGTTTTTATTTTATTGGTAACTTGACTGAGGTTATGATACAATTTTGTCAATATTTTTTAAACTATAGTGGGTTTACAAAAAAAAATTATTGAGACTTTTTTTGTTCATCTTTTAATTAAGAACTTTTTTTAATTAAAAATTTTTATGTAAAGTTAATAGTTCAAAAGTTATGGAGTTTTTAAAAATGTTGAGGTTATGAAAGCATAACTCTAGATGTTGAGGACATACTAAATTATAAGATCAGTTTTTGGCTAAACGGTAAGAGGTACGAAAAAATGAAAATAATCGTTTTTTATAGGAATTAAATTTTCTATAAAAAAAGTCTTATCATTTTTTTGTATCTTTAATATTTAACCCAAAATTTTTATTGTAAATTTTGAAACAAACTCATTAAATTCTTTGAAAAAGATAGTATTTATAATTGAGTTTTATTCTGTCTGACTAGAAATACAAAAATATCATAAGAAACTTTTTTTTTTAGAAAATTAAATTTTCTACACAAAATGTATCTTAGGGCCAGTTTTTCAATCCAGGATAAAATTTTATCCAATGATAAAATATATCTACATGTCTCATATATATATATAAATATACTGGCAATAATAATATTATCCTGGATAAAATTTTATCTTGGATTGAAAAACTGGCCCTTAAACTTTTTTTATATTCCCAATATCTCTGAAGATATAGAAGAAAAGTAAAGTTTACTAAAAATATTCCATAAAACATTTCTCAGATGTCCCAAGAAGTCAAAATTTTTATTTCAAATTTCTGGATCAAATATCAAAGATACAAAAAAATAGAAACCTTTTTTATATAAAATTAAATTTTCTATAAAAAGGGTATCTTATAATTTTTTCGAATCCCGGAAAAATGTTAAAATTTTGAAAAATTCATTTTATTTCATTAAAATTATTATTAAAAAAAAATTATAATAATAATAATCATAATATTTTTTTTTGTAACAAAAAATGGAGGTGCTTGTTTTTCAGGAAAATTGTCGGGGTGAATATTACAATTCTTATTTTATAATAATTTTAATGAAATAATATGAATTTTCCATAACTTTAAAATTTTTTCCGGACTATTTTTTCCGATTACCAATTTTTTCATATTCCCAATATTTCCAAACATATAAAAGAAAAGCTTACTAAAAATCTTCCATAACATTAACCAATTCTTGTCCCAAGAATTCAAAATTATTATTTCAAAATTCCGGGTTAAATATCCAAGATCCAAAAAAAATGATAAACTTTTTTTTTAGAAAATTAAATTTTCTACAAAAAAGTCTTATAATTTTTTCATATTCCCAATATTTCCAAAGATACAAAAGAAAATCTTACTATCTAATTTTTTTTTTTTTTTATTAGGTCTTTCGCGCTTCAGCCTATTGGCCTGGAAGCGGGGGACTACGTCCCATCCTATTTTCCTATTCATCCCCACTTCAGTGGTCCTCTCGTCTTCTACTGGTTACTATCTAATATTAGAAAATCTAATATTTCCATAAAAGAAAAGCTTACTAAAAAAATATTTCATAACATTAGTCAAGTCTTGTACCAAGGATTCAAAATTATTATTTTAAATTTCCAGGTCAACTTTCAAAGATCCAAAAAATTGATAAGAAACCTTTTTTTATAGAAAATTAAACTCTCTACAAAAAAGGTATCTTAAAATTTTTCCTATCTCCAATCCCCATCCGACAATAAAAATAAACTGAAACCCTGATTGAGTACCGACATCAATAACCCTAAAAGAATTGAAAATTCACATTACCATTACCTGCTGAGGTATCTGATGGTGGGCCGTATAGTGTGTAGTATGAACAGGCGGCGGTGGATGGGCATGTATGGTCGGAACTCCAGATGGCGCAGCGTATCCTCTTGCGGTAGCCGCAATCAAGCTGTGGCCAGGTGGTGGGGGGCCGGCTGGATAATGCGTGTGGTGGTGATGATGAGTAATCTGGCACGAGTAAGAGAAGGGATGAGCGGTAGTGGGCGGCGGGTAGGTTCCGTGAAGATGGCAGGACAACCTGGCGGGGTGGAACCCAGTAGTAGGCCAGATGGCTTCTCCACTGACAGTGACACCCAGACCAGACACTCCAACCTGGTTTACATCAACGACCAAGTTGTTGGTCCCCGTTGACGGGTGGTGTCCAGTTCCCTGCTGGATGGGGTGTTGGTGACCCTGATGGCCATGATGACCATGCAGGCCGTGGTGCGTATGAGTATTATGGAGCCCATGGAGATTCCCAGAGTGGAGATTGTGATTGCTGTTATGCAAACTATGATGGGCCCCATGGAGATGCTGCTGGACCGTCGGGAAAAACTGGTACCCGTTGGGGAAAAGCGGGTCTGGGCACCGCACATAGCGGTTCCTGATTGGCGGGCTGCCTCTGACGGCCATGTGTTGGCGCGGAGAACGCCTTTGTGGTGCGGAGAGCTCCCAAGGCGCGGCGTTCGACATCAGAGGCGGGGATTGGGTCGAAGAAGCTGGCTCTTGCTGGTGGCTGGCCAGCTGGTGGTGCCCCGGGTGGTTCTCCAGGTTACCTGCCAGCGAAACTGGACCCCCGTTGCTCCCCACGTTCATACTGGAGGCGCTCACTTGGGCGTTTCTGGAAATACGACGGCGCTTTCGAGATGGTGACTCGCTTTTACGACCCTCTGGTGTGTCCAGTGTTGACTGTCGGTAGTATGCTGGTGGGGATTGCATTGGAACGTTCGGGCTCAATGCGGAGAGATTCGCCGCCTGCGGAGCCCGTCGGTATTCCAGGTCAGAGTTCACGCTTAGTGATGGGCTTAGGTTCATTAATGGACCACGCATCGTTGAGCTTTCCTGGAAAGAGAGTTTTTTGAGTATAAAAGTTTTTTTTTTTTATCTATAGGAAGGAGTTGAGTTAGAAGAAAATTGATGGTATGGTTTATTAGATTTAAAAGCTTCTGATTAAAATTTTGGTTTGGAGGTTAATGATAAGAGATACGAAAAATGTATAAGAAACCTTTTTTTGTAGAAAATGTAATTTTCTATAAAAAAAAAAAAGGTTTCTTATACATTTTTTTGAATTTTTAATAATGCACTTGTAAAGATCAAAAGCTAATTTTTTGATATTTTATGAATTGCTATCTTATACGTCTAAATTAATTTTTTGGAATAGATCTGACGAAGGGTTATCCTTTAATAAATTATTAAAAAATTGAAATTTAACATGTAGCCTATTAATCCAAAATTTTGATTTTAAAATTGTAGAACAAATTTATATTCAACATTTGAATGCTTTTGAAGCAAATTTTAGTTTTGGGGATAAATTGTTAGAGATAGGAAAAATTTATAAGAAACCTTTCTTGTAGAAAATTTAATTTTCTATTGAAAAGGTCTCCTATGATTTTTTCGAATATTTAATATGTAATCTAAGATTTTGATTAAAAAATTGTAAAGCAAACTTATACAAAATTTGAATGCTTTTAAAGCGAGTTTTAGTTTTAGGGATAAATGGTTAGAGATACGGAAAAATTATGAAAGATTTTTTTCATAGAAAACTTCAATTTCTATAAAAAAAAGTTTCTTATAATTGCTTTCGAATTTTCAATATTTAATCAAAAATTTTAATTTACAATATTTTCGAAATTATAGAGAAAACTTATATAGAAAATTTATATACTTTTGCCGAGAGTTTTATTTTTAAGGCTAAATGGTAAGAGAAAAAATTTGCGAGATTCCAACAGGTTATGGGCTCAGGAACCTGGTTTAGATAATGAAGTAAACAAGTAAAAGTAAGGTTTCAAGTTAACATAAGGATTTTAGTTAACTTAAAAAAGGTAAAATAAAGTGAAGCACGGTAAACTGCATAAAGTAATGGTCAAGTAAATTAAAGTTAAGGTGTTATAATTGAGAGATTCGCTATTTCCTGAAGCTAAGGTATTATAATTGAATGACTCTTGATTAGATAAAGTTGAAGTAAAGTGAAATGAAGTAAAGTTAAAGTAAAGCTAAAGTGGAGTTTGAACTGTCAAGTAAAGTTAAAGTAAAGTCAAAGTAGAACTGTCGAGTAAAAATTGAGATTCCAACAGATACCTTTTTTTATAGAGAATTGAATTACCTATAAAAAAAGTTCTCTTACAATTTTTTCGAATTTAATCCAAAATTAAAATATTTTTTAAGATTGTACAACAATTTTACATACGAGATTTGAATACTTTTACCGCAATTTTTATTTTTGTAGCTAAACGATAAAAAATACTGAAAATTTTTAAGATACTTTTTTCTATAGAATATGTAATTCTCTACAAAAAAAGATCTTTTATCATTTTTCCATATCTTTAATATTTAATCCACAATTTCAATTTTAAAATCTTTTTCAGACATCAGCGAATTTTTACCTGGCCGCAGATATTTATTCTTAATGGAGGCGGTGAAATGGCTCGCCGATGGTTAGTAAGAGTGAGATCTGATGGAAAATGAGACGATGATGAGGGTTGCGATGACTGACTCGGGGGTGGTTGGGTGACACGGTTTGTGTGCGACGGGGGCTTGTAAGCTACGTTGGTGTTATTTGGGCCATGGTATACTTCTTTCACCGTAGGGTTTGATGATGAACTTACTCCTGAGTCTCTGAAAGTAAAAGAAAATTTTTTAATAAAATATTAATAAATTTACCCTTATAAAAATAATTTTAAATTATAATTTAATTATTAATTTCACTGTACACCTCAGTCGACAACACTAGACTACTATAATATTCCATTATTTTCTTTGATATCTCTAGAAATATTTGATTTATGAAAAAATTGTAATATCTTTTTTCTAGATAATTAAATTTCCTTAAAAAAAAATCTCTTATAGTTTTATATCTCCAATATTTAGGCCAGAATTTTAATTTTAAACTTATAAAAATTTATAAGAATAATTTTTGAAACTTCAAAGTTAAAATCTCGCTTAAAAATTGAAGATACGAAAAAATCTTAAGACACTTTTTTTTGTAGAGAATTAAATTTCTTAAAAAAAAAAGGTCTTATAAATTCATCATATCTTCAAGATTTAGCTCAAAAATTTCGATTGTAAACTTGGAAAAAAAAAAATTTACAAAATTTCTCAAAAAAATAATTTGCCCAAATTCTGACCTAAAAATAATTTATAAAAAAATATTAGGATACCTTTTTTTGTAGAAAATTAAATTTCCTACAAAAAAGGTTTCATATCTTTATTATTTAGCCCATGATTTTGATTTTAATCTTTTATCAATAATTTCTTATAATTTTATAGACGAATGTTGTCAATGTCGACTGAGGCAAGGGTTCGATTCCCGGCCAGATTTTTTTTTTTTTTTTTTTTTCAAATACAGACAAAATTCTATATAAATATATTTTTCATAAAAATAATTAAAAACCTGCATAAAATTTAAATAATTAAAAATCGATAAAGATTTAGAGCATTCAAATTCCACACCAGAGAGCGTGCAAAGAAGAAAATAAATTTATATAAAAATCACGGAATTTTATTCCAAGTAACAAAAGCTTTTTTTTTACATACTATTGTTTTATAAATAATTAATTAAAAATAAAAAATGGAGGATATTTATCTTAAAAAAAAATGAAATAAAATAATAATGATTGATAAATATAAATTATAAGGGTTAGGCAACAAAATACCCATTATGATATCGTGCGGAGGATCCTTGACGATAGGGGTACTCCTTATTGTTGAACTGCTGATTATGCTGATTAAGTTGATTATGAGAATTGTGAGAGTGTGAGTGCCAGCTGGAACGGTTGTGGCTGCTCGGAGCTGAACGGGCCAATGCTGGCCCAGATCCTGATCCGGCGCCGCCATTTCGATACCGTCCCTGCATGCTCATGCCCCGATGATGCTGATTACCCGGATTCATTTAGACTCTTTCACAACTTTTTCAATAATTCCTTTTCTTTGTTACGAACGGACTTTATTAGACTTCTTGTCCTGGATTTATCCCAGAGGCCGAGCTGATATCATGGCCCTCTGAGTATACACAGGATTCAGCTGCTGCCGAGGGCCAACAACAGCGACCTGGAGTTATGACATTC
Organism: Cotesia congregata; assembly: GCA_905319865.3. Lineage (NCBI taxonomy): Eukaryota > Metazoa > Arthropoda > Insecta > Hymenoptera > Braconidae > Cotesia > Cotesia congregata. Next base: position 9,022,002 of record CAJNRD030001116.1, read on the forward strand.
ATGCACTATTTATTTTATCTTATTTACGTACTTGTAATCTAACTGATATTTTTGCTCAATAATTGGAATTTCTGCCCGAAATGTGGAGGATAGGGAAAAATTATGAGACCTTTTTTTTATAGGAAATTCAATTCTCTACAAAAAAGGTGTCATCATTTTTTCATATCTTCAATATTTAACCCAGAATTGTGATTTTAAAATTTTTTGAAATTTTAGTAGCCCTACACAGAAAGAAAAATTTCTTAAATGGAGAACAAAATTCTTGGCTCAAGAAAATTTTCGAGTGCCTGAAGGAAGACCGAAGTTGTGTTGGCCGAAGTCAAAATTTTTCTTGAAATTCTATTCTTGGTGGAAGTCATTTTTTCTTAATTTTATCATAAATACTTGATACAATAAATTTTTATATTTGATCAAGATTTTTAGATACTTTAGGAAGCAGCGCCACCTTCTTCAGCTGAGAAAAAAATTTTCTCACCTTGAGAAAATTTTTCTCTTGAATATTTTATATTATTTTAGCGTGCAATTATACATATTGAATGAAAAAAATGATTCAATATTAATTGATCTTCCCATTTGACATTCTAATCAATAAAAATATTAATGAAAATTTACTTCTATCTCTATATTGAATTTTTTGGAGCAAGAAAGAAATTTTTTCAAGACAAGAAAATTTACTTCTATCAAGAACAAAATTTTTTGGAGCAAGAGGCTGAATTTTCTCAAAACAAGATTTTCTTGACTTAAATAAATTTTCTTGGATCAAGATACGTATTTCTTAAAGCAAGAGAATTAATTTTGTTGGAATAAGTGAAATTTCTTGTATCAAATAAAAAATTTTTTTTCACTCAAGAAAATAATTAGGAAGAAAAATATTTTCTTGGCTCAAGTGAACCTTTTTTTCTGTGTATATACCAAATTTTAAGAGTTTTAAGGCAAATTTTGTTTTTTTTTTTTTTGTTTTTTTTGATAAATGGTTGAAAATATTGAAAAATTATATGAGACTTTTTTTGTAGGAAATTGAACTCTACAAAAAAGGTATCTTGTCATTTTTTTGTATCTTCAATATTTAATCCATAACTTCGGTTTTAAAATCTTTATAAGATTGTGGCACAAAGTTTAAATACCAGATTTAAATAGTTTCACCGCGAGTCTTTAATTTCTGGCTAAACGGTAAAAGATACGTATAGTAGGAACCATAGGAGACCTTTCTGGAAAGAAATTAAATTCTTTACAAGAAAGGTATCTTATCATTTTTTCATATCTTCAATATTAAATTCAGAATTCCGACTTGAAATTTTTTCTGAAATATATCCTAAGCATATCCTTAACTGTAATTTTTTTTTTACACCAAATTTTTCAGCAAAAGTATACTTTAACATAAATATTTATATTTTTAATAATTTTACAAGTACGTATAAATTTTTTACATAAACAAGTGTATAAATCGTTAGTCATAATTAGTAATTTAAACTATGTAATACAATTATCAGTACATTAATATCTTCCCCCATTTTTTATTTTTTACAATTAATTATTAATAAATTATTTTATAACATGCAAGTTGTTTTCATGCTCAAAGAAAATTACAAAACAAAATTTTTTTTTCTAGATAATAAAGTATATAGTTCTCGAAATATAAGTAAAATTTCAAATAATACAAGTTGAAAATAAAAGTATCTGTCGAAAATCAAAAATGACGACCTCGGATCATAAATCAAGTAAATGAACCGCTTGAGATAATATTTATTTTTGTGAATAATTATTTTACAATCCGGAGAAAAAAAAATTTGTTTTTTTCAAATAATCATTAATCATAATAAAATAAAAATATTTAATCCACAGATTCGGTAGAATCTGGCACCAAGTTCCGTTCAAATCCGTTGTCAACGGAGCGCCAGACTACCGACTGTGTTTACTGTAAGCAAAACGGTATTTTGAGGTTGCAAAATTTTATTTAATTATACGGTACTTTTTTTCCTAAATTGTATATTATAACAGTAATTCATACTTTATTTTACTGTTATCAATTAATTATATTCACTTATAACAATTAATCTACTTGAAATTACTAAATTTAATCAGCACAAACTATAGCAACGCAAAAATTTCGATCCTGACTTTTTTTTCGATGGGCAAAGTGATCTGCCACAGACTAAATAATTCTAGAATGCATAGTAATCCTTCATTAGATGGGAAACTACAGTCGAAAAAAGATATTTCACAGCTTGCATCTACACCCGCCAGGGTGCGCTGCAATTATTTTTACATAAATTGTAGCTTCAAGGGGATAGTTTGCTATAAAAAATACAGCCAACGCGAGATTTAAGTTGGTATCAATTGTAAATTTTTATTTTAATTACAAAAAATACTAAAATCCGAACAAAAAAAGTTTCACTGTAAAAAAATCGCGCCAAGTCCACCAAAAAAAATTTTGTTGTAAATTTAAAAATAAAAAAAAAATTTTGGAACGTATTTAGTGTGCGCGGTTGCAAAATATTTTACTTTTAACTAAATTCGTAAAATCTATTTACTAGGACTTTAAAAAAAATTGAAATACACAATATGACGCATATATATACCCTACACTTAATAGTCTTATGAACATGGACTTGGCGCAATTTTTTTACAGTGAAACTGTTTTTGTTCGGATTCTTTATAGTAATTTATAGAAATAATTCTTAGGAAAAAAATTATTTTCCCAAATTCTGACCTAAATATAAAAGATACAAAAAATGATGAGTCTTTTTTTGTAGAAAATTATCAATTAAATTTATCATATCTTCAATATTCAACCCAAAAATTTATATTATAAACTTGGAAAAAAAAATTCATAAAATTCTTTAAAAAAAATTTTTCTAAATTCTGACCTAAATATACACTGAGAAAAAAAAAATACTTTTATTAAGAAAATTTTCTTGATACAAGAATTTATGTTCTTGAAAATTTTCAAGAATATATATTCTTAGCTCAAGAAATTGTTAAATTGATTGAAATAATTTTTACTTAATTTAAATAAAGCTATTCTTTTGTTTATTTCTTATCCAAAGATAAATATTGATGTTCTTCTCTTCAGAAATTAATAATTAATAACAATAGAATATTTGATCGTCAGCGAGTTTCTTGAGCCAAGAAATTGTTAAAGAAGTACGAGCACCAAGGCAACTTTTGATAAAAGGCTTGATTTTTTTTTTAATATGAAGTTTAAATATGTCTAAACAAATTCCGAAAATTTGAAGGAGATTGCCCGATCATTTAAATAAATAATTAACTTTAAAATAATAAATAGGCAACATTTAAAAAATTTGACACTGAGTTATTTTTTATAGTCCAAGTTCCTGATAATTTTCATTATTATTATTAACTTTAAAGTTGAGCAATTTAACATTGGTCTTATGGGGTAACCTTCAATTATTGATACATTTCTGTATTTTTCTCGTAAAACTGTCGGTGAATATTTTTAAAAAACTAATGGATGAAAGTAAATATATTTATTAGTGATAAATTTAATTCAAAAACATTTACACTTGCCCGACTAATTCAAGTGTATTAATTAAAAGAAAAATAAATGCCGCCACTAGCCAATGTTAAATGTATATCTATATATTGAGAAAAATCATATGGTTACTGCGTTCCCCTTACCGAGCTAGAGTCGATACCTGTCCCCACCTCGCCTGGCGCTCGTACTTCCTTAATTAAGCAAAAGTATTTTTTTTCTCAGTGTATAAGATACAAAAAAATTATAAGAAACCTTTTTTGTAGAGAATTAAATTTTCTAAAAAAAAGGTCTTGTAAATTTTTCATATCTTCAATATTTGGTCCAAAAATTTCTATTATAAAATTGAAAAAAAAAAAAAAATTTATAAAATTGAAAAAAAAATAATTTTCCCAAATTCTGACTTAAATTCTGATCTAAATATCAGATATAAAAAAATTATAAGAAACCTTTTTTTGTAGAGAATTAAATTTTCTAAAAAAAAGGTCTTATATATTTATAATATCTTAAATATTTAGTCCAAAAACCTATTAAAACTTAGAAAAAAAAAATTATATCTTTGAAAAAAATAACTTGGGAAAATCCCTAACTTCTGATTTAAATTCTGACCTAAAGATAAGAGATCTTTAAAAATTATAAAAAAAAATTTTTATAGAGAATAGAATTCTCTAAAAAAAAAGTTCTTTGATAACATCTCCGTATCTCCAATATTTAGCTTTCAATGACTTCAATAAGAAGATTAAAAATTTTCCTAATCCCGTAACAATGCCGTCTGTCCTTTAAATCATAATCTAATTATATAAACTTCCCCTTGCAGAGTTCGTCCCAGAAAAATAAGAATATTTGCTACTCATTAAAATTTTCCGCCCCTAGAACCCAAAAGAATGGCCAAAACAAACAAATTACCTTGCAATAAATCACTGGGAATTACAATACAGCGTTATTATTCCAAACAATCGATGATTACACGGGGAATCAAAGATTTAAAAGTAAAATTTGGGAATACCCTTATCCTTGGTAAATGCTCAACAAAACAAATTGTTCAAGTAAAGAATGTATAAGCGCCCGCATCTTGTTTGAAATTTCGACAATAAAATGGTTCCTCCTAATTTTGTAATGCCCGAGCAAACAGTGTACTTACATTAGGGCCGTACTTAAGTATATTTATTTATTTATTGAAAATCAAACCCAACAGCCAGAGCCATTAACAGGGTTAATAATACATATACAGAGTACTTATAAGTAGAAAAATTTAGTTTTTAAGTACAAGACAGTCATCTGGCGCGTAAACATATTTAATTAGATTGAGTCCATATTTGACTCATTTATATTGCGCAGCTATGAGTAGAAAACAATAAAAAAAATCTGGAAAACGGTTGACCCTAAAGGCCATCCCTGCAACTTCCCGCCAATTCCATAGCTAAACACTTGAAATTGCACTTATGACGTTTCTGAGCTCTTTGAGCTCAAAAATACTATTTGTGTGTTATTTTGAGCTCTCCGAGCTCAAAGAAATAGCTTTTGTATGCTTTTGAGCTCTTCGAGCTCAAAACTCTGATAGAATTTCTAAACGAACGAATTGATTTTTATGCGGTTGGCAGAATTCCACGCAGTTTTTTAAAATCTATGATATACTTTTGAACACAAATTGATCGAACTGAAAATCTTAGAGAAATTCGAAAAATTCACTTTTTCCGAATTTTTTCGACCACGATAACTCACGAACCAATCAACCAATTTCTACGTTCTTGGTGGTGAACGACGTAATTTTTTGAGCTCTAATAATTATTTTATTTCATCAAAAACGATCCGAAAAGAAATCTCGAAGTTATGTGAAAAAAACACTTTTTTTGAAATTTTTCGTTTTTGATAACTCTCGAACGAATCAACCGATTTTGATGGGACTGGTGGCAATCGACGTGGTTTTTAAGCTCAAGAGCTCATTAGTTTTTGGAATTAATCGGTAGAGCCGTTTAAAAGTTATTCCAAAAAAACGATTTTTTGAAAATTTTATTTTTGAGATTTCACAAAATCTAGCGAACCGAATCGATTTAAATTTTCACGAAATTTAATGGCTATGATACTCTTTGAATCGCCACCTATTTCGGTCCAATCGGCCGAGCCGTTCAAAAGTTATAAGAGGTTTCCATACATATATACACACACACACACACACACACACACACACACACACACACACACACACACACACACACACACACACACACACACACGACGACGACGACACACACACACACACACACACACACACACACACACACGAGATTTCTCAAAATCTAGTGAACCGAATCAATTTAAATTTTCTCGAAATTTAATGGCTATGATACTCTTTGAATCGCCACCTATTTCGGTCCAATCGGCCGAGCCGTTCAAAAGTTATAAGAGGTTTCCATACATATATACACACACACACACACACACACACACACACACACACACACACACACACACACACACACACACACACACAGACGCACGGACACCATCGCGGGAATAGTCAGGGAAGCTTCCTAGGACCTCAAAACGTCGAGATCTGATGAAAACTCGATTTTCGTAAAAGGGGGTAAAAACAATAACTTCCCGATTTTTGAAAATTTTCAATGTTCTTAGCGGGAAGTTAAAAATGTAAATTATTAACTAAGAAGTATAAATTAAATACAGATAATAATTGCACATAGAGCAGTTCAATGAATCTAAAGATTCCTCTATCCAACACTAGCTGGTGATGAGCATATGACAAGTAGCAGAAGTAGATCGCATAGATCGATAGTATATGTTTCTTCTTTATTTTTATTTTAGTTTTAAACCTACTCTCGGACTTACGGTTTGTTATTTTTTTTTTTTTTTTTTTATTATAAAATAGAAGATTTAAAATCATAAGAAAATTTACGGCACGCCCGTACAATATAAATCTTCGGAGGATCTAAGATCTTAAACTAATACTTCTTTACAGATACTTATATATGTACGTATTTATACGCAGCACATATTGTAAATTTATATTATGTGTAGGTATATTTTATACTGTGTACTGTATTGTATATATATGGATAAATAAATTCTACCCTTATAGCAATATAAAGCGTTTGATGCATTGAATATTTTTTTTCCCAGTAAAACAGGTATCATTTTACTTCACAATATTTCTTCAAATTTTTTAAAATTTAAATTCATTTTTGTAAAGAATTTTAATTTATAATAAAATAATGTACGAAATATTAAAATTAATTATTAATTATTAATTAATATTAAAAATTGAGATTCATCATTTAAACCAGGAAGAAATAATAAAAAATGTTAATGAAAATTAAAGTAGCAGATATTTGATAATTTTTTTTTAAGAAATAAATTGTTGCAAAAAAAATTGAAGTAAAAATTAAAAAAAATTGAAAATTCAATTTTTTTTTTCTAATATTTTTTCAGAACAAATTTGTTAAATGAAATTAAAAAATGGTCAAGTGCTAACTTTAATGCAATAAAAAATTATTTGAGTAAATTTCATAAAATTTCTTTAGATTTTTTTGAATTAGGGGAAATTTAATAAAGTATGAAAATTCAGAAGAAATAGTAATTAAAATAATCTAAGTGAGAAAAAAAATTTGAAAAGTTTCCGCGGGAAAAACTGACTTTCCTGTGCGCGCACCCGCCATTTTGTCGACAGTTTTAGTTCTCACGCGTTTTTTTTTCTTGTTTGGAGTTTATTCATTGATTTTAGTTGCGTAAAAAGTTTGTTAATCATTTTTTAGAAGTCTACGAGCTTAATCATGATAATTTCCATTGTAATTCATATTTTGGGGGTGAATATTTATTTTACACAAAATGGCAGTAACAGTAAAGGAAAAAAATTGATTTTTTGGTCAAATTTAAGAATTTTTAGCAGTAAATTTATAAAAAATTATGTAATAGTATATATAAAATTGTGTCATTTTTAATTGTTTGTTGGAAAGTAAATTATTATTTTGGTTATTAAAAATTTTATCTATGATTTTTTTAATGAAAAAAATTTTTTAAAGTTTTCTCATAGAAAAACTTATCTAGTAAGTTAATAATTGAGTATAAGATAGGATAATACAAAATTTGTAGAGAATTTTTGAGATATGTTAATTAGGATTGTATTATGATAAAAAAATGTTCTCTGTAAATACTTTGAGAAAGTTAAGAGTGAAATATGGAATAATAAAATAGATAAATGAAAATTGAATAAATATTCGGTAATAAAATGAAATGAGACCGAAAATTTTTGGTGTGTTATGTGAATGTATAGATAGATATGTATGTGTGTATTATATGGGTATGAGAAATATATAATAATGGAAAACGTTTAATGGTATGCCTACCACCTGCTGCTTTTCTGCCCATGAGTTTTAAAAAAACCAGCTGATATATAAAAGAAAAAAGGGAACATGTGTATGAGAATGACCGAGTGAAAGGTTTTTATTGAGAGAGAAGAGAAAAATGGGCATGGACTGATGACTGAGGATATAATATGGTTTGGTATGGTATGTATGTTAGAAACGAGGGGAAATATAAACGTAAGAAATATAAGGTTCAGATTAGAAAGAAAAATCTCATGGTACTTTTTTACATTTTTGTTTTTTTTGAAAATTTATCTCGACCTAATTTCTTCTTCTTCTTCTAAGATTAGAATTTTGGTTATAATTTTTCTTTTTAATTTATTTATCAGAAGAATTATTTTATAAAAATTTTTAGTGAAGATATTTTAATTATTATTGTTATTAAAAATTTTTAAATAAAAAATTGGTCATTTAAATAATAATATTTAGACAAAAATTTTTGTTTAAGAATATCAAAACAAAAATTTTTAAATAAAAAAATCTTAGTAAAAATATTTAAAATAAAATTCGAATAAAAAATTTAAGAATAAAATTTTTTTTTTAATTTTTAATAAAAATCTCAAATTAAAAATTTTTAATAAAAATATTTAAACAAAAATTCTTATTAAATTATTGATATTAAAATTATTAAATGAAAAATATTTAAAATAAAATTCGTATTAAAGATAATAAAATAAAAATTTTGTGATAAATTTTTAATAAAAATATCCAAATAAAAATTCTTTAATAAAATATTTAAATAAAATTTATAAATATTTAAAATTTTTAAAAAAAGATATAATTAAATAGGAATATTCCTCAATTTCCTCAAATCGGTAAAATAATTAAAAATTTAAAAATAACCCCAATAAATATTAATTACAAAACCAATAACCTCATAACAATAAAAAATAACTAATAACCATACCTAATACTAAATTCTTATAAATAAGTAAAATAAAAACCAATTAATCACCTAACCACTAAACCTAAAGATAGCCAGTCAATAAAGCCGTAAAAAATTCAATGTTTCAATAAAAAATTAGAATCTAGAAACTAAAAAAAAAAAAAATAAAAAAAATTACTGTATATAAAAAACGCCCGCTGTAGCCATAAGAAAATTTCTTCATTATCCTTTCAGTGAAAAATAAACTCACTAAATTTCCACTTCCACTGCAACTATTTAAATAAAATATAATAAAATTGCCTGACTATTGTTATTATTATTTACCACTTTTGTACTATTGTATTTAATACAACATAATATATAAATGACGAAATATTGCGTGTATTTAATATAATAGTTTGCTCAACATTACAACACAAAAATGTTATTTGTACACTCATATTATTTTATACTCGTTAAGCCATATGCACTAAAAATGATTCACTATTTCAAATTATTGGATTATTTTTAATTATTTATATTATTTTTTTTTTTTATATTCTTCATGAAGAAGAAGAAGAAATCATAGGTAAGCACTAATGATAATATAATAATTGATAATTAACAACTTATAGAAAATAAATATTCCCACTAACCAACAAAATATGTTTTAGTTAAAGTTGAGGCTCCAGTGAGGAACAGAATAGACATGACCAAGAGCAAGACTGAGCAACACTCTACAAAGTCTACCAATACAAGTAGACCCTTCACTTGTATTGCTTGGCTGGCTCGGTTCTATCCCTACTGAGGTCTCAAACTGAAAATTACATCAATGGTACAATATAGAGAGTGATGGTGATGGAAGTCTAGACTTTGGGTCTGAAAATTTTTTTACTTTTCTATTGAAATTTTTTTTAATGTGAAAAAATTTTGGGGTTTTCTATAGATATTTGTGCTCTGGGATTTATATTGAGAAAATTTTTTGGTTTTTATTTTTATTAAATGCTGAGTTCTTTTTTGCTTTTATTTCCTGGTTGAAAACTTTTTTTAAGAATCTGATGGAAATTTTTGGATTGAAGATTTTTAATGTAATTTTTTATTAAATTTTTGTTTCAATCTCTGTATTGAAAAATATTTTTTAATTTGTCATTTAATAACTGTATTTAGAATTTTTGTTCTCATTTCTGTGTCAAGAATTATTGTTTAAAATTTTCTATTTTTCTATTAAAATGTTTTGTAAGTTATGGATTATATTTAATGTGAAAAAGATTTTTGAAATTTCAATGTATATTTATATTTTGGGATTTATTTTGAAAAATAATTTTTGAATTTGTATTTTTTAATTTTTCAATGCTGAGAACTTAGATTATAAACAAATATTATTCCTTATTGAGTTATTGATAATTATCTGAAGTTTTTCTATAGGAACAAAAATGTAACAAAGTTTGTAGAACAGACTGTACATCTGGTATAAATATAATAATAATAAAATAACAAATGCTGAAGGTTTTTATTTAAATTTCTGGATTGAGAATTTTTTATGGAAATTTTAGGATTGAAAATTTAATATATATTTTTGTACTAAGAATTTTGTTTCAATTTCTACATTGAAAATTTTATTAAAAATTTTTTCTACAATGAAATTTTTCATTTAAATTTGTTTTTTAATTTCTGTGTTAAAATTTTTTATTAAAGTTTTTATCCATACTTTTTGTATTAAAAATTTCTGCTTCACTCTTTGAATCAAGAATTTCTGTTAAAATCTTTAAATTAAAAATTTGTATTTTAAACTTTGTATTAAAAATTTCTGTTTTTAATTTCTGTATCATCAAAATTGATTACTTAAAATTTTCATATCAAGAATTTCAATTCCATAATTTTTTTTAAATAATTTTCAATTAAAATTTTTTTTACTCCAATTTAATTAAAAAAAATTAAGTAAACTTTTAAAAATCTCCACTATATGTCAACAATTATAAAATAAATTTATAACCTTCATAATGAAATACAAAAATATAAAACATTCAGTAAAATGAACAGAGGTTCTTGATCCAGAGGAGGTACAGTCGGGTATACTTCAGCCATTTCATTTTAAAGATTTTTTGGCTGCTTTCAAAGATTTCTTTGTCCTTTGTACTAATGTATTATGTATTATTAATTCATTTATCAATTTATTTATATATTGATAATTAGAGTAAATTGATCATTTTCAAAGAATGGTAAATTCTTAAAATTTTGAGATGCTAACTGTAAACTGAGGCTCAGAGAAATGGACATCTGTTGTACTGGTGTGTACTAAGGCGCTTTCTTAACATGTGTTGAATTGTTAAATGTGTACGTGTTTATGTAAGATGTGGGTGTGGGTGAATTGTAAATGTCTTTTGATTCTTTTACTTTGGGAAAGTGAGTTTTGGTACGTGACTGTTAGTTTTACATAACTAATTCAATTCCTGAATAGACATTAAGAACTTTAATTATCAAGTCTCATCTTTTTTTTGCTAATTGTAATTATTTATATATTTAATATAGAAATTAAAAACTGTTTTTTAAATTTAAACAATATTTTTTATATTAAATAAAAATTGTTCACTAATTTTTCTTTTAAAAAAATTTTTTTTAAGTGTAGTACTTTAAATTAAAAATTTTTCATAAAAATTATAATCAATCTAATATTAAGAAATTTGTTATTATTTTTTCTATTATAAAAATTTTTTTTAATAATACTTCAATTAAAAAAAATATTTTTTATGACTAAGGAAATTTTTTTTGTAAATTAAATGTTAAAAAAATTAATCACAAAAATTTTTTACTAATTTTTCTTTTAAAAAAATAAAAAAAATTTTTTTTTAATTGTACCTACTTTAAATTAGAAATTTTTTTTAATAAAAATTATAATAAATTTAATATTGAGAAATTTTTTTTCAACTTTTTTATAAAAATTTTTTTTAATTATACTTTAATTAAAAAAAATATTTTTTATGACTAAAAAAATTTTTTTTGTAAATTAAATGTTAAAATAATTAATCAAAAAAATTTTTTCTTAATTAAAGTTTCAATGTCAGTAAATTTTTTTAAAAATAAATAATTCACTATAATTTTTTAACCAAAAAAAAAAATTACAAAACAACAATGGAACTTTTTTAAACCTAATCTTCGGCACAACCATTTCTTCCGACCGAAAAAAAATAAAAAAAAAAAACCACTGAACCTCTAGTTAAATAAAAAACAAAAAACAAAATACCTTGAAGCTTTTTTTATAAAATTCCCAATAAAAATGAAAAAAAAAAAGAATCGTCTCTTAGGAATAATCAGAGTCAGAGGCGTATCTTGACAGCATGATAAAACATTGCAGCACCCAAGCGCATGCGTAGCTCAATTGTCAAAGACAATATCTATTATAAATAAACAACAATGCACAATGACAATGACAACCTTTAACCAGGTTCCACTAAAAATTCAATTACTCTAATTAACTCTTACACAATTCTCGATAACAAAGTCTAAAAAATAATTTTCTATTTAAATAATTAACTAAATAATTAAATGAAAATAATAAAAAAAATTACAATAAATGTAAAACAATTAAATAAAAAAAGAAAGTGAAGCTGGCAAAAATGATGCGCGAGAAACCTGCGCGATAGGTAATTTGCATATTTATGTCAATTATTAAACTTAATAAGTTAAATAATTAAATTTAGTAATTTTAATAATATTAATGTTAATTAAATATTAATAATAAAAATAATAATAGTATTAATAATTGAAGGCAAAACCCCCAGAATTATTGAAGATAATTACCAATGAAAGTGATACGACGATAATTGAGTCCAGCAATGGCGATGGCTTCCTTTTATAAATTCTTATTTATTGCAAACTCATATTATTTATTTCCGCACATATATTTGTTCGCTATTAATAGCTGACAAAACTGAAAAATATTATTTTATTAATCAAGTATTGTTCGTGATTATTGAACCTGGGAAAATAAATGAGCGGCCCCACCCAACGTCATTGTGAATTAAATAAAAAACTAAAAACTTAAAATGTCTGATTTTTATAAATTAATAATAAATAACTTTTTAGAACACTTACTGATTAAATCACTTGAGATTAACATGACACAACTGTCAAATAATAGCAGTAATAACAATTGCTGATAGTAATAATAGTTATAATGATAACAATAGTAATAATAATAATAGTAATAATAAAATAACAATATAAAACTATTAAAAGTTTGTCTTCAGAAAAATTTTAAACTGACACTCGCGTATGGAATTTTTTTTCGAGACGTCGAGTAGTTACTCAAAGGGTAGTAGATGTTGAACATTGTTTTGCGTAATTTATTGTTTGTTAATTGATGTTCTTCGAGCGTGAGTCAATAATTTTTTAAAATGGCGATGGATGTTATTTTTTAGGTTTTAAATCTCCGTTTAATTTGTTATAAAATAGCTCGAATGATTTTATTGAACTTGCTGGTGAATAAGGGCTGTTTGTTGTAATTGTAAAGAATAAAAATTAAATAAAAACAATTAATCTGAACCGTGGGGCTCCGGATTTGTGGTTGGTACTGATAATATCACTTAGTACGGACAAAGACCATGAGAAGTCGGGAGAAAGTTCGCTCAGGTTTTTAGATTTAGATTGTAGGAAGACAACACTAGCGACGCTGGAAATTGTGGCGGCTAAGTCAATCATCAAGCTTTGAATTAGAAGACATTGTTTTTTTTTAGGACAAAGAGAAAAAATAACAATGGTAAATTATTATTAATTTTTTTTTGTAATAAATTTTTAGATTTAATTTTATTAATCTGTCTTTTGACTTTTTTCAGGAAGAAATAAAACAGGTGATTTTTAATTAAATTGAAAAAATTTTGTTATTTATTTTAGTTTAATAAAGAACATTTTTTTATGGCTATTATAACCTATAATTAATTTTTTTTTTTTAATATTTAAGATAAAATTTATAATTTTTTTGATAAAAAAAATTTCTCAGATTTTTTTTTGGAAAAAATATAGTGAGTACTTTAAGTGTCATTAATTTATTATTAGTGTTTATTTATAATTTTTAAGTTATTATTTTCACGACCGATCATGTATTTTTAAATTAGAATAGATTCATGCCTTAAAGGTCATTTGTAACTAGTGGATCTTTTTAATTCAAGTCCATAGATGGATATACTCCATCTTCCCTATGTGTCGAGAGTTTCGTCTCTTCCACTAAGTTCGATGCAAATCCATCGAACTTGAATACTAGTAAAGCTGGAAGCTTGCAGTATCTGTTCGTAGTTGTAAAGATGTTAATTAAATGAAAGAAATTAAATGAGAGCAAAGACAAACTTTGAAAAAAATAAATGGGATTGGTTGCCAAGCCAGGAATCGAACCTGGATCTCCCTGATAACATGTCAGGAGCTCTACCAGTTTTTTTTTTTTTTTTTTTTTAAAACGTTTATTTTGAAATTATTTTGGTACAATGCCGTTCAATGATTCGTACCGGTCGAGAATTTTAGGGAAAACGGAAAAATCAAAATTTGGACAACTCTAAACAAAGAAATCACTAAGTAAAAAATTTATATAAATATTATTTTAGAAATAATAAAAAAATTATTTGTCTAAATGAGGATAATTTAAAATTTCGATAATTATAAAAATGATAATATAAAAATTTAATTACCAAAAAAAAATGGAATTATTTTAAAAAAGATAAGCATAAAATTATAAAATTTAAAAAAAAGATATCCGTGAAATTAGACAAACCATAAAACAAACACGTAAAATAACAGATATTTAGAAATATGGAAAAGAATAAATTTAGACAAGTCAATAAAAAGACAATTGAAAATTTAGAAATATAAAAAAGTTAGACAATTTAAATTATTCGTAAACTTAAAAAATGGACATCTCTAAATGTAGACCAGTAAATTTAGATATCTTGAATTTTGGACATCTCTAAATATTTACAAATGTAAATTCTTATAATTTATAACAAAGAGGATTAAAAATGTAGTAATCATGAAAAATAGGCGCTAAGAAATTTAAAATACAAAAGATAACTAAAAATTAATTAATTTTCCTGTGACCGCTGCTCCAGGAAGTTGTAAAGTTATTTGCGATCGATTGTCTTTTAATTTTAAAAACCCACAGACATTTTGCTTGTAGTCTGGGTAAAAAATATATTCGAAGACCCGGAATTGCCAACAGTTCCTGTGACCGCTGCTCCAGGAAGTTGTACAGTTATTTTTAATCGATTGTCTTTAATTTTAAAAACTCACCAAGACTTTGCTTGTAATCTTGGTAAAAAATACTTATGTGGACCCGGAACTTCTAACAGCTTTTGTGACCGCTGCTCCAGGAAGTGTACAGTTGTACAGTGATCAATTGTCTTTTAATTTTAAAAACCCACAGACATTTTGCTTGTAGTCTGGGTAAAAAATATATTCGAAGACCCGGAATTGCCAACAGTTCCTGTGACCGCTGCTCCAGGAAGTTGTAAAGTTATTTGCGATCGATTGTCCTGTAATTTTAAAAACACACCAAGATTTTGCTTTTAATCTTGGTAAAAAATATTTTTGAGAATCCGGAACTGTTCGCAAATAACTTTAAAACTTCCTGGAGCAGCGGTCACAAAAGCTGTTAGAAGTTCCGGGTCCACATAAGTATTTTTTACCAAGATTACAAGCAAAGTCTTGGTGAGTTTTTAAAATTAAAGACAATCGATTAAAAATAACTGTACAACTTCCTGGAGCAGCGGTCACAGGAGCTGATGGTAGTTCCTGGTCTTCGAAAATATTTTTTACCACGATTAAAAGCAAAATGTCTGTGGGTTTTTAAAATTAAAAGACAATCGATCGCAAATAACTTTAAAACTTCCTGGAGCAGCGGTCACAGGAGCTGTTGACAGTTCCGGGTCCTCGAAAATATTTTTTACCACGATTGAAAGCAAAATTTCTGTGGGTTTTCAAAATTAAAAGACAATCGATCAAAAATAACTGAGCGACTTCTTGGAGCAGCGGTCACAGGAGCTGTTAACGGTTTCGGATTCTCAAAAATATTTTTTATTTTTGCTTTCGGGATAGCTTCCGGGATAGCTTCCGGAAGGGAAGCGTCCATAAATATGCGCGAAAATGTAACAGATTAAAAGCCTTGCATTTTCTAAGCACATGAGATATAGAAAAGAAATTTGGCTACTCATTTTAAGAAAATTCGTAAAAAACAAGTCTAAATAATTTTCTATGTATAATTGATGTTACGGGTGAAATTTTAATTAACGACGACATTCGTCGCAATTTAAGCTAGGCAGATTTCAACTTCACTTATAAGACCTAGAATTACTTTAACTAAAACTATCAATGTTAATTTCAAATTTTTTTTCTTCGAGTCAATTAATATTCATTTTTGGAAAAAAGCCACGGGAATGTTATAGTGATTACACATTGAAAATTACAATGAATTTTAGCTAGAATAATCACATGGATAACAGATACAGGCCAATTTGATGGAATTTGGAATCTGTGCAAGTCAAAACAATACTCCAATTAAATTTCAAGTCTAGATCTAAAAATACAATTCTATAAAGTGCCCAGCGGAGTGGGCGGGTAACAGCTAGTAACACATAAATTGTATTTTTGAGCTCGGAGAGCTCAAGAACAATAGATTTACACGGTAAATGATATATGGGTATAAACGTACATGACCTATTACAATATTTGAAAAACTTATTTTATTCTACCTGGCCTGCATGGCGCTCATAGAAGCTTACATATAATGGTTTGGTACCTGAGATGCCTCAATGGGCTAAAAACCTAAATGTTAAATAGGATTGTAAAAAGATATATAATATTAGAGGGAAGGCTTTTTAAAATAAAGTTAGGTATGCCGTCAGAGCTCTACCAGTTAAGCTACCGGACCCCTACCACCATTATTTCTCTCAGTTCATTCTTATACTCTCACTACTTACTTACTTTTCCCTTTTCCCCTACTCCAACTACGTACTACGATGGTAATGTAGTAATTATTATTGAGGCAACAGTACAATTTTTAAGTTATTATTTTCACGACCGATCATGTATTTTTAAATTAGAATAGATTCATGCCTTAGAGGTCATTCGTAACTAGTGGATCTTTTTAATTCAAGTCCATAGATGGATATACTCCATCTTCCCTATGTGTCGAGAGTTTCGTGTCTTCCACTAAGTTCGATGAAAAGTTTATTTATAATTTTTAGAAAGAAATAGAACGAATGAATTTCGATATTAAAATTATCAGTTATATGAACATTTTAATTTTTTTTTAACAAACAAATTTGTTCTAAAAAATTATTTACAAAAAATTGCATTTTTTATTTTATTAAGTTTCTACATTTCAATTTTTTTTGCTCCAATTTATTTGTTAAAAAAATTACTGATATCAAATATCTGTTAATTTAATTTTCATATGAATTTTTTAGATGGAAATAAGGATTTTTTTTATAAGTAATTAATTAATTTAATTAATAATGTTTATATTATTATTTTAATTTTAATTAATCAAAATTTGTTTTTTATTTGTAGGTGCCTTCAGTCCTTAATCGACTTTGATGAAATTTTGTAAGCTGTTCCAAAATATCGGAATTTTCTGACTCAGCTCGTCGAGCTAGTTCAGAAAATATCATAAACTCCAAAGTCTCTAGATGAATGTATTTATATATAAAGGATATAATCGGCTTTGTCTCTTCTAAAACTCACACAATTCTTATCGGATCTCCAT
This sequence comes from Cotesia congregata, assembly GCA_905319865.3. Classification (NCBI taxonomy): domain Eukaryota; kingdom Metazoa; phylum Arthropoda; class Insecta; order Hymenoptera; family Braconidae; genus Cotesia; species Cotesia congregata. Next base: position 9,039,482 of record CAJNRD030001116.1, read on the forward strand.
AAAACGTAGCATACTTATTTTTTGGAGAATTTCCAAGGTTAAGTTCGAAGATGAGCTAAATCGGTCGTTTAGTTAACAAATTACATATTTTTAAAAATGATTTATTACAACGAAGAATTTAAACTTTTACTGTCTCTCCCTTCAACAGCTATTGAACAAGACAACTTACTAAACTGCTGTAAATTTTGTCTGAAAGCCCATTAAATAAGCTTTAATTTGCATAGCTATATATATTGCTAGACCAATAAGTTTCAAAACGCCAGCAATTTAAGAATTTCAAAATTTTATAAAATTGTGAGTTTTAGTGGTTGTTGGCACAATTACTATTAAATTCGATAACTTATTAAATTTCTGTAAACTCCATCTGAAAGCTTATCAAATAGGCTCTTATTAATCTATCTATATATTAAAAAAAAATTAAAAATTAAATATGTACCGGTCGATTTGATGAAATTCAAATTCATAATAAATAATTTATTTTACAGAAAAAAATAAGCTCGTTAAGTTTGAGCAAAAATGGAGGTACCCTGGCAGTCGCGTACAGCAATAATCACACCGCCTGGTGTGATCATCAATCTAGGATAAAGTTTTACAATTTAGAGCGCAATGATGATAAATTGCACTAAGACCCGGCTAAAAATTATGAGACTAATTCGTGTTGTACGTGCTTGGATTTTCATCCTATTGAGCCGGCAATTATTGCTGCCAAATGCTATTTTTTTTTTAGGATAATGACCATTTACTTGTGAATAAGAGACAATGAAGTCATTAAATATACATTTCTCTGATAATGCATTATTTCTTGAATATATAAATAATGTCTTCTAGGTATATTCAAGAGATCTATTGATCAAGCAGCTGATGTATAAAAATTCCCTCACCGGCTTAGTAAATGTCTACCATTGTATAATTTTAAACCCAGGTATAAGTGAATAATTTATGCAAATTCATCCTTGTCCATATTATAATTTAATTTTTTTTTCTATTATTCCATTATTTGGGAAATTTTTTTAATTATATACAACTTATTAAAATTTATTATTAATTAAATTTTCATTTGTCAAATTGCATCTGTATTTTATGAATAAGAATTTGTAATTATAGTTATAATTACAAATTTAGTGTAATTAGCAATTCAGAAAAAGAAAATTTATAATTTGACAATTAAAAAAATTTTTTTAAACAAGTAAATTATTTAAAAAATTTTTTTAATAATTAATTTATTTAAACAAAATTTTCTACTAATTTTTATGGAAAGTAAAAATAGAATCGAAGAATCTGATTTTTATAAATTAAAATGATTTTTGTATTAAATTATTTAAAATTAATATAAATAATACAATTAATAATTTAGCAGACATGTAAAATTTTTTAAAATAATAAAATAACTAGAAAAATTAAAAAACAATTATCGATTTTAATATCATAATTAATAATTAATAAAAAAAATCCAAAAATTCTAAAATCTTACATTTACAATTTTAAAATTACCCGCCAAATAAATTTCTCCCGCCAGATGGCAGCATCTCTCGACCCTGAAAAATAAATTAAAAATATTTATCCAAGTAAAAAAATCAAAAACAAAACTTACATAAATAAAACAAACTAAAAATAAAATAAAATAATTTATCTTTTAAAAATACCGAAGCGCAAACAAATTTTTTGTAAAACATTTCAGCGCAATAAAAAAAAATAAAACAACAAAACAACTGGAGTGTAAAGCAAACCAAGATGATTGACATCAAATGGGGGTAAAAAGAAGGGCGAAGAGGGGAAAGTATATACCGAGTGCCTAGCCAGGGCATATATTAATATCCTGCGCAATAGCTTCCATTGCTCAGTGTTAATACATCAGTGGTGAGAAGTGGACACTATTTTAAAAGTGCAGTCTGTGCTGTGTTAAAATATATTTAAACCTTATTTAAATTGCTCATGAAAATAATTTAAATATTTTATTTAAAATAATAAAGTGAATCCGATATTTTTATCATACCTAGCCTATATAAATATATTAAATAATTAATATATTGTTTATTCAAAATTATTCTGATTTATTAACTGTCAAAAAAAAAAAATAATTATTATAATTACCATTTGTGATTTTTCCTCGAAATTTTGGCAGCCAGACTGCTAAAAGAGAGAAGAAGTTTGGAGAGTTCAGACAAAGGCGTAAATATTTTGGAGGAAGTGAAGCCAAGCGGCGGCCATTTTGTGATCGTCTCCAGCTGGCTCTGTTTTTTTTTGTCCGCAGTGACTATCGACTAAAAAATACGATCCGTCGTCAAGCAGGCCCTGTTACACTCGATTTACCAAGAAGAAGCTGACAGCATCTGAAGAGAAAGCAAATAATAATAATAACAATATTAATATTGATATATTAAGAAGCTATACAAATTTATTTCCAATCTCGAACTTTTTAGTTCTTTTGTTTGAAGCATTACGGGCAACGAGACGCCATTTTACTTTTTTATTTATCACCTATTGCGCAGTTACTTCGCTGGATTTCCATCAAGGTAATTTTTATTTATTTTTATCACTATTCTTATAATTTATTTATTTTTTCATCATTTATTCTGTAAGTGTTTATTTATTCGGATGTTTAATTTTATTTTAAAACACGTGTTGAAATTAACTACGTCATTAAAGATTAAAAGGTCATTTAAGTTCGATGATTTCTTTTAAGATTGTGAGCACAATACAGTGCCGAGATAAATTTACCGTATCATTTTAATTAGATTTATTTATTTATTTTTATAAACTTAAAAATTATTTTTTTATTTTTTTTACACGTGGCTTATTAATATTTGTTGTTGCTAGTATGCACTCGATAAATAATTTTATAGAAGGTTCTAGATATTTTTTACTTTATTTGTGTACGTGTTTTAATTTTTTTTTAAGTAGTGGGAATTGAACGGTGAGGAGAAGGTTTGAGTAGGGAAATGGAGCAGTTTGACAACATTGACTGCGCGCGCATAAATCCATTTATTTATTATTATTATTATTATTATTATTATTATTTTTTTTTTATTTATTCTGATACAAAATAATCGGATAATAAATTATTTTTTTTTTTTTTAGTAAATTCAATTTTTTAATAGCTGCAGTAAATAATGATAATAATGATAATATTAATGATTGGATTTTAGTAAAGAATCAATAATAACGAATTGAAATTTTTAGAAATAATTTTAATTTTAATTATTTATTCAAGTATTTCGAGAGATACAATCTCTGTATACATAGCTTGGGAGATCTAGTTTACAAATTTAGTCTTTGGTTAAATATAAATTATAAAAAATAACACATCTTTTACATCAAATTGGTAAAATTAAAAAATATAGACAATTAAGATAAACAGAATGTAACTGTAAATATTAGTTTGGAATCTATAAAATTAAAATTAACAGGATACACCATCGATTTATTAATAAATCACCATTTTTTAGAAATAATGTTTTTGTAATGATACTGAAATCAACAGACATCTTATAATTTTTTAAATATTTATAACAATTAAATTATTATGAAAAAAATTTAATACAAAAATGTCACATGTAGAAATTATAAATTTGAATTTTTTAAAAATATTTTTTTTATTATAATTGATTTGTTAAGGAAATACGAGCACTAAGGCAAAAAATCATGTGGTTACTGCTCTCCCCTTACCGCGCTAGAGTCGATACCTATCCCCACCCTGCCTAATATAACGCTCGTACTTCCTTAAAAAAAATTTCAAAAATTGTAAGATTTCTGCTGATTTCAGGATTATTTTTGAAGTTTTAAGGATACATTGACACCAAAAATCAATGTAATATTTCGATAAATATTATGTTTTTGTGATAACCCATCAACATATCAATCAAAAAAAATTATACTGAAATAATACTATTTTTATACTACATTGACGCTCTCAATCAATGCATTAATACATTTGCTAGCAATATTAATCAGTAACACCATGTTAAAATTTGCATTAAACGCGTTTTTCATAAATAAACTGAAATTTTAAGACTGCATTGATGCTTATAATCAATGCACTGAATATATATAACATTATTTAATTAGTAAATTTTGTTAATTAGAATGGCTCAAAATTTTTATTTCGAGAGCATCTATATATAAAGTTGACATTTTATACTGCATTGACGATCAAAATCAATGCATTTATAAAATACCTCACAGTAATTCTTGTAATTAATGAAACTTAAAAATTTTATTAAATAATATTTTAACACCCAAAAATGAATTTACATTGCATTGACGCTCAAAATCAATAATGTGGCATCAAAATAATTCTATAATAAATTTTATATCTAATATCAAGTCAAAATTTCATTAAAAATTATCTTTATATTTAAAAATAACATTATAGACTGCATTGACATTCAAAATCAACAATTTTCTTTATTGTTCAATATCTTAAGGAGGTTCGAGCAAATCTAATGTGAAAAATAATTTCCAACTTTGAGCTTTGAAATTAAGTATACGTATAAATAAATACGTCATTTATCTAATCCAAAAATTTTAAAAAGATTCACCGTTTAGTTACTTAAATATTAAATTTCAAAAATCATATTTTTTATCTCCTTATATACGGGCTCTTATGGCGGACAAACTTCAGTCGAGACTTTAATTATTTTTTTCAATATTAACCTCCCAACTTAAACGAATAAAAAACTATACACAAGAAACTTGGATTATTGTAAAATATAAAAAAAATTTAATAATAATACATTACCGATATAATTTTGGAAATATTTAAAGTTAAATTTTATGTTTTTGACTTGTTTATCGTTAGCTATTTATTCGAATAAAGATTTGGCAACGTCGCGTCAACAGCTGAGAAAAAAGAAAAGGATAGAAATATAGTTACAGAGAGAGAGAATTATTTAACTCACACACTCATCCACGTCTCTGTAATGGGTATAATCAAACGCGCTGTTGCCAAATCTGTTTATTTAATCCGGCAAGTAATAAATAAGAAAGTCATTTTATTACTTTATTTTATTAAATAAGTAAAAATTATCAATTATTAAATTGTTCAAATTATTTTAAATTAAAATTAAGAATTTTGATGAATATTGGGAAGACTGAAAGTAAAAAAAAATTTTAACATTATTTTGACTCATAAGTTATGCTCGAACCTCCTTATCTACTTCTCCCCAAATTTTGAAACACAATTTATCATACCACAAAATTAATTTTTTAGATCACCAATACCGGCTAAAAATTTCATCTAACCATCCAGACCGAAAATTCCACCATGACGAATTCAACGCCAAAAATGAACAACAAAGTCGAGCGACAAGCCTCACCAAACACAAGCACCAAGAAGCGCCCCCGTGGCGGAAGTACGCGAACAACGTACTTCAGCAATAACAACAAAAAATACTCCAGCCCGACAACTCAAACTCAAACTCAGACTCCAAACGGCAACTCGGGCACGAGGTTCAGTTCTAGTCCGTGCAGCAAAAACTACTCGCGTAGTTTGGACAGCTGCGGATATTCATCTTCATCTTCATCATCATCCAGGTCATCGGGCAACGGTAGTCCAACGAATAGCTACTTTGCAGGCTCTAAATGGTCTGACCCACCTTCCCCGACTGCTCTTCCGCAGCCTCCACGTCACTGGACACCGACTCGCTGTCAGCAGTCAGAAAACAGTCTCATGACCAACCACCTGAAGATGATTCTCAATGTCAAAGCTTGATACATTGATTGTTAATTCTATTACTCTATTTAATTCAATTAACCAATCAAGCAATCATTAATTAATTAATTCATTGATTAATTCATTTAGTGGTTGATCAATTCAATGAACTACGCAATCAAAAGGACTCCCGTTCCAGTGATAGTGCTTTACTTGGACATTGAAAACAAAAAAAAAAAACAATGCCGGATTATGTGCGATTACTTCAAAGACTAGTTTGATTTTTTTTTAAGAAAAAAAGAAATCAATGTGGGCAAGTGAACTTGGTTAAACAATGTACAAAGTTGTAACTATGTAATTTAGTATATATCCTTTATCATTAATTTTAATTACTACGGACAGATATTCCGAACTGAAGATAAAATCTCCGATATTTTAAATTTAGGTTCTCATTTTTTTTTTTTTTTTTAATTTAATAGTAATTTTTCTCGAGAGTCAAAGCCATGATTGAATAATTGATTATTATTTTTGGAGACCGTCTAAATTTTTATTTTCAATAAAGTTTTTTTTTTTCAATTTTTTTAAGTCGTATCAAGAGACTGATTTATATATTGTATTTAATACAATTTATAAATTTTACAAAATTTTAATTATTGTTTAAAAAAAAATAAAATACAAAAAAAAATTGTGAGTGTAAATAATTTTTTTTTTTAAAGAAAATTTTTTTTCGAAAAAAAAATTTTGTTTTTTTATAAAGAAATTTTTTTTTTTTTTTTTTTTTGAAAAAAATTTTTTTTTAAAGAATTTTTTTTTTTGAAAAAAAAATTTTTTTTAATAAAAAAATTATAATTTATTTTAAAAATTGAAAATAAAATTTCACTGTGATGAAGGTCTACCGAAGTTAATTAATTTGTTTTAAGTATTAATTATTAATAAATATATATATAATATCTATGTTATATATATATTTATATAAAATATAAATTAACATGATTAATAATAACATATCTATGTGATGAATCGTGATAGATAAAATATAAATCCACTGTACAAATTTAAATAGATTTAAAAAATTTCAGTAAATTCAATCTGGCTGATTAATAAATAAATATATGTGTATATTAAATTATAAAGAAGACAACCGAGAAATTATTACTTATTATGTTATTATTATTATAATTATAACAAGGCACTATTTTTGTTTATTTTTTTTAAGAAATTTATCCGGTTAGAAAAAAAAATAAAAAACCGAAAAAAATAAAACAAAGATAATTATTCGTCTGATTGCTTCTTAGTAAATTTTTGTCAAGTTTATTATTTTATTTTATTGGAGAATAATTTTTTAAACTTGCAAGGAATTTATTTAAACAATTGTAAGCCTTTTTTTAGTGGTATGAAAATTTTTTGTGTATGTCAATAGTATTACTTCATTTAAAAAATGTAAAATTATTGTTTAATATTTTAAAAAAAATTTCTTATTTTTCGAAATTTTCGTTAATATTCTTTTGTTGAAGAAAAAAATTTTTTTTTTTTAAGAACGCACATGAAAAATTGTGTCAGAGTTTAAAAATATCAAAATTAATTTAAACATTTACAAAAGTTAATAATATTGTTCATTGTTTTGGGAAGAAATAATTTTAATTAAGAAGAAATGTTTGAATTAAATTAAATATTAACAAGAATTAATAGTAAAAATATTATTAATATTTTTAAAAATCTGTGAAGAGATAAATAATTTAAATAGGGAAGAAATATCCAAGTAAATTCAAATACTAACAAAAAATGTAGCTACTAAAAACATTTTTAATAATTAATTTAGATTGGGAAAAAATGTTTGAATTAATTAAAAAATTAATAATATTGTTAATATTTTTTAAAATCTCAATTAATTAAATTCAGGAAGAAATATTTAAATTAATTCAAACTCTGAAGAAATAATTAATTTAAATCAGGAAGAAATGTTTGAATTAAATTAAATATTAACAAGAATTAATAGTAAAAATATTATTAATATTTTTAAAAATCTGTGAAGAGATAAATAATTTAAATAGGGAAGAAATATCCAAGTAAATTCAAATACTAACAAAAAATGTAGCTACTAAAAACATTTTTAATAATTAATTTAGATTGGGAAAAAATGTTTGAATTAATTAAAAAATTAATAATATTGTTAATATTTTTTAAAATCTCAATTAATTAAATTCAGGAAGAAATATTTAAATTAATTCAAACTCTGAAGAAATAATTAATTTAAATCAGGAAGAAATGTTTGAATTAAATTAAATATTAACAAGAATTAATAGTAAAAATATTATTAATATTTTTAAAAATCTGTGAAGAGATAAATAATTTAAATAGGGAAGAAATATCCAAGTAAATTCAAATACTAACAAAAAATGTAGCTACTAAAAACATTTTTAATAATTAATTTAGATTGGGAAAAAATGTTTGAATTAATTAAAAAATTAATAATATTGTTAATATTTTTTAAAATCTCAATTAATTAAATTCAGGAAGAAATATTTAAATTAATTCAAACTCTGAAGAAATAATTAATTTAAATCAGGAAGAAATGTTTGAATTAAATTAAATATTAACAAGAATTAATAGTAAAAATATTATTAATATTTTTAAAAATCTGTGAAGAGATAAATAATTTAAATAGGGAAGAAATATCCAAGTAAATTCAAATACTAACAAAAAATGTAGCTACTAAAAACATTTTTAATAATTAATTTAGATTGGGAAAAAATGTTTGAATTAATTAAAATTGTCAAAAAAAAATTCGAAAAAAATTAAAAAAAAAAAAAATCGCAATCTGAAGAAATTTGTAATGACAAAAAAAAAAAATTTTTTTTTTATAAAGTCTACAATAAAATCACACGAGTCTAAAAATTAATACTATATATAAATATATAAATGAGATATAAATATAAGCAATTAAATGTAAAGAAAAAGTATAAATTAATTAATTAATTATGAAGATGATGATGAAGTTTTAAAATCCAAACTTTCAGAAACAAGACAAATTATATTAAAAAAAAAAAAAAAAAAAATAATTTAATGTCAAAGAAACAAAAAACTTTTGCATTTATATTCAATTATAAATAATTATATTAAAATATTTAATATAATAAAAATAGATATTAGAGTTTAAAGACATAGAAAGTAATAAACGCGACGATGTCTAAATAATGCGAAGAAATGTTTTTTACAACAAAAACATATGAGATACTTTTTTTTTTGTTTTCTGAGAAAGAAAAGTAATATAATATTATTTTAATTAAAAATGTCCGAGTTAGAGGAGACATTTTTATATTAAAGAAAAAATAATTAAGATGAGGAATTTATAAGAGAGTGAAAATGTTTATTAATGAGAAACCGTCCTTGTCCTCTCAGCCATCGAACAAATTTTGTTTAACATATCTGTAATTTTTTTTTATTACAATGAGCCAGTATAAAAAATATTCAATAATTTTTTGTAAATTTAAATTTTTGTTTTCAAGGGCTCTAATTTTATTCTTTCAAAATTAATTTATTATTCTTTCAAATTCAAATTGTAATTGTAATTTCCCGTTAAAATCTGTTAATTGGAATTGTAAATTTTTTTTTAGGGCCCTTTTCAGGGCCCGCAAATTTTTCAACACGTAAGACGATTTTACAAAATAAAATTGCCTTTTTAAAGGCACAAATTGTCCTTTTAAGGACAAAAAATGTTCTTTTAAGAGCAACTTTTTTTTTTTTTCCAGACTGATGATGCAACGAGTCGTTGACTCGACATTTATTTGTGATATTAAATAATAAGATAATTTAAATTTTTTTTACAGGTCAATTGCTTTATTTTTGTACAAATATTTTTAATTAAATCAAGCAGATTTAATTTACATTTATTATATTTGTGGAGATAATTCATCAAATCACTTATAAGGTAATTTTTAATTTATTTTTTTTAAATGCAATTTTATTTATTTATTTTGTGTTGACAGGTTTTATATTTAAATATTCCAAGGACTCGAGTTTGGTCATCTCAAGGACTGAATTTAAATATACTGAAGAATTATTCACAATTTATTGAGGATAAATATTTTTGTTAAAAATTTTATAATAAATATAGAGTGAAAAAAAATTTTTTTTTTTAATTATTGTATTTTTTAAATATTTTTAATTAATTAATTGATGTTTGGGGTGGAATTTTCCATACTTCTAAATTACCGAGGATATCACCAATTGCAATTGTATCTCTGAAATAAATATTAATTTATTAATTAATAATGACAATAAATAAGAAGAAATTTTTTAAATTAAAATTATTATAAATTATTAAGTTAATTAAAAAAAAAACAAATATTAAAATAAGAAAAAATAAATAAAACTAACAACCTTGCAGTCACTATGCACTGTACTTTTTTAACTATTGACATTTTTAAAAATATAAGCTCATTTCGATGTTACCCTCATCAATAGCTTTCATTTGAGTACCCACATGCATTTTTGATATATTTTTCATATATACATATATATAATATATATAAATATATAAAAATATATGAAAAATTGATGTGGGTAAGATCGGAAGAGCGTCGAGTAGGGAAAGAGTGTAGATCTCGGTGGTCGCCGTATCATTAAAAAAAAAAAAATTCACAAAA
>CAJNRD030001116.1:9058289-9070757 GCA_905319865.3 Cotesia congregata
ATGTTACACTCATCAAGAGTTTTCATTTGAGTACCCACATGCATTTTTTATATATTTTTCATATATACATATATACGATTTATATAAATATATGAAAAATTGATGTGGGTACTCAAATGAAAGGTCTTGATGAGTGTAACATCGGAATGAGCTTATATCTTTAAAAATATCAATAGTTCACAAGATGCAAGGTCATTTCTTAATTATGTATCTAGAGATAGAGCATTTTCGAATGCAGCCTAAATACTTATCATCATAAATTGACTATTGGTGAGAATGATATGAAACCATGAAAAGGCACAACTCCAGGTCAAGACTTTTTCAACGATACTAAATTTAACCATAAAAACCCATTTACTATATAAATACACTGGCCACACAATTTTGCTTATTCTCTTAATAATATAGATAATAAATTTTAAAATCATAAAACGTACCTTGAACAGGAGTAGTAGCATTAAAACTACATTTATACATCCCACCACATAAAGTACCAACGATAAAAATCTCATTATTCTTGTAAGAAATATCAAGACAAGTTATCGATAATCCTGGTTCCAATGTACGCTCATGTCGACCACTTGCACTTGGTGGCCGACTGTTTTCTGCTGGATTATGCTCTTTAATTATCTTAAACCTGTAAATAATATCAATCATTCTATTAAATAAAATTATTACAATATTTTGTGTAAACTATAAAATAATCACACTTTAGTACCGATTTTGTAATTTTGAATTTGTAAAGTTGTCAATTAATTTGTTGACATAAATAAAACCATCTGCGCTGGTGGTTATTAACATAGACGAGTCGGTATTAATTGTAGTACGTCGCCACATTAATGACGTTACTACATCATTGTGAACTGTAATTGACAGTGACTGCGACAAGGTATCAGCAATATTCCAGAGCAAAACATCGCCTTTCAAAAATAATTTATTTGTTAAAATAATAAACATTAACAATTATTTAAAAAATATAAATTACCATTAAAAAGACCAGCAGCAATTATTGACGGCTCAATAGGATGAAAACTCAAGCACGTAACACACGAATTAGTCTCATAATTTTTAGCCGCGTCTTGGTGCAATTTATCATCATTGCGCTCTAAATTGTAAAACTTTATCCTAGATTGATGATCACACCAAGCGGTGTGATTATTGCTGTACGCGACTGCCAGGGTACCTCCATTTTTGCTCCAACTTAACGAGCTTATTTTTTTCTGTAAAATAAATTATTTATTATGAAAAAATAATTTTTAAAAAATGACATTCGGCAGCCGAAATGTAAGTAGATTTCCTATTAAAATAAAATGACAACACTGATAATATAAACACTAAAGCAATTGAGAAAATACATAAATAAATTTATATAATAAAATGTAAAAACTAATGCTAAAGTTTAATTTCATCAAATCGACCGGTAAATATTTTATTTTTAATTTTTTTTTTAATATATAGACCGATTAATAAGAGCCTATTTGATAAGCTTTCAGATGGAGTTTACAGAAATTTAATAAGTTATCGAATTTAAAAAGTAATTGTGCCAACAACCACTAAAACTCACAATTTTATAAAATTTTGAAACTTTTAAATTGCTGGCATTTTTAAACTTATTGACCTAGCAAAAAATATAGCTATGCAAATTGAAGCTAATTTAATGAGCTTTCAGATAAAATTTACAGCAATTTAGTAAGTTATCTCGTTCAATAGCTATTGAAGGGAGAGACAGTAAAAGTTTAAATTTTTCGTTGTAATAAATCATTTTTAAAAATATGTAATTGCTGTAATTTGTTAACTAACCGACCGATTTAGCTCATCTTCGAACTTAACCTTGGAAATCCTCTAAAAAATAAGTAAGGTAAAAGACCCAGTTGTTGACTTGACCTAGTTAATTGACACTTGCAAATTTATTCTAATTAAAAAAATAAAATGTTCTCAAAAAACCGATTATCTTAAAATTTATAATTTAAAAATTATATTTACTAATTTATTAAAGTCAATTTGTTTTAATTAATTAAAAAAAAAATTGCAAGTGTCAATAACTAAGCCAGTGTCAATAACTGGGTCTTTTACCTTACGCTACATTTTATGGAGATCCGATAAGAATTGTGTGAGCTATAGTAAAGACAAAGCCGATTATATCCTATCCACTCTTATAATTTAGATGAAAAATATGAAAATATATCATGTAAGAGCAAACTATTCGCAACGTGATTGGTCAAATATATAATAAGCATGAAAATATAGATAATTCCATACCAACAATCACACGCGCGCTTGCGCGCGCAACGTATACTAGTCTTAATATAAAATTGAGATGAAATGTATGTGGCATCAAACTATTCGTAACGTGATTGGTCAAATATATCATAAGCATGAAAATATATGCAAACTCTATAGTCAAGGCGCGCGCTTGCGCGCGTAAATTTGAATTCTAGTCCTATAATAAAATAGAGATGAAATGTATGTGGCATCAAACTATTCGTAACGTGATTGGTTGAATATATCATAAGCATGAAAATATATGCAAACTCTATAGTTAGGCGCGCGCTTGCGCGCGAAAATTAAATTCTAGTATCCTATAAATAAATACATCTATCTATAAACTTTTGAGTTAATGATATTTTCTGAACCAGCTCGACGAGCTGACTCAAGGAATAGCAAAATTTTTGAAAAGTTCTATTATCAGGACAAATGCAATTGATTTTTATTAAATCTACTAACAATAAAAAAATTAAAAACTTACTTGGAAATCAAATTCATCGATGGTTGAAAATTTGTTGAGTAATTTAAGCTGATAATCATTATCACGGGAGCCAATAGGCTCATATGAATTGATAGTATGATTGTCGTAAATTTCATCAAGTGCTTCGAGGACTTTTGGTGTTACTTTTTTTAAAAATGCCGATAGTTTTGCATAATCAATTGCGATTTCTTTTGGCTGATTCTCGGCTTCTGTTTGTGTCTAAAAATTTTTTATTAATTATGATTTTATTGAAAATACATTTGTCAATTTTTTAGATTCAATTAACTTATGTAAAATTTTTAATTTGAAAATTTTACATTTGGAATGAAAAAAAAAAAAAATAAATGTGTAAATTATTTAAAAATATTTTTTACAAAGTCAGGATAAAATTTTTGTTTAGTTAATAATAATAATAATAATAATTACCTCAACACTGTGTTGAACATTAGACTGTACATTTTTATTTTTATAAATTAAATCATCAGTCTGTAATGATTGACATGATTTTTCTCTGAATGAAAATATAAAACAAAATTAATAAAACTAATTCAAAAAAATTATCACTTACATAAAATTTTACTTACGACTCTGTAGTAACTGTTGACGGAAAATATTCAGCATCATTAGATTTGTTAGTAAACATTATTGGAGTTAATTTACCTTGACAGCTTTTATTCTATCTATTGTATTCCAAATAAATAAACCTAACCTTAATATTTTAACTACCTGTCGGTATAACAATTAAGATATTGACTGGTACAAATTAGGGATTTGTATGAAAATGTTTTTACATATAAAACTAATTTAATAAATTCTTTGTCATTACATAAAATAGTTAAATAAAATTGAAAATTAAATTTTAATAAATAAATTAATTAATTAAAGTGGTTCAATATAAATATAAGAAAAAATAAATTACATTGGAGTGGGGGGGAGGTAATAGAAATTTTTTTAGAATTTTCTAGCAATTCAATTAATTATAATTTATTAAAAAAAAAAATTTAATTAAGAAATTTCATATGTGAAAATTGATAAAAATTATTAGTGATAATTTTTAGAAGCATTTTTTTATTGTAATTGATTTGTTATAAAAATTTTTAAAATTGACAGCTAACTTCAGTATCATTAAAAAAAGCACGTGACTTGAAACATGATGTGATTGGTTTGACGTCATTGTAAATATTATAAGCGCGTTATTTGAATGCATAAAAAGTGTTGAAAAAAATTTGAAGTTAATTTTTGTTAATAAAATTAGCAGATATTGAAAAATTTTGGATTTTTTAAATCAATAAAAATAATAAGAAGAAAAACCTGTAATGATAAGAAAAAAAATATTTTTTAAAAATTGCACTTTCAAATTTTTTTTTCAATAAAAAAAATTATAAAATTTTTTAGATATCGGCTCATTATATTTTCATTGTTAGTTTTTATTTACAGTGAGCTTGTTATATTTTATTATTAAGACTAAATTTACTCAAAATAGTATAAAAAAATTTTTACCACAGATTTGTAGATATAAAAAAAAAACACCTTGAAGAAAAGTATGTCCTGTGGTCACTACCATATAATAAGTGTAAGTATAAAAATTGAATATTAATTAATTTATTAACATAAAATTAATTATATTAATTATTTACCTAATTACATTTGACAATTTATAAATTTCATTTAAAAAAGTTACATAGTTTTTAAATTCACAATAAAGATATTGTTAACTATATTAAAGTAAAATGAATTATAATTCATGATATTATAATATACCAAAAGGTATAATTAAAACAATATTTTACAATAAATAATTTTATCCATACACAAAACTGTATACATTCCTTAATTAAATTAAAAAAATAATCCCTGAACATAAAACTCTGATAAATAAAAATTAACAAAAAAATTACCTAGCCCCTAGTAACATTGGTTTTGGACACGATTCTTTGGCCAGATGGTTGACCAAACTCTGGAAACAGAATCGGACAATTCTTAAGCCAGACAGTTAACCAAGATTATTTGTCCAGATTGGCGACAGACTTGGACAAGATTTTAAAACAAAATCTGGAGCAATAGGTCCAGTTTAGTGACAAATCTGTGGCCAGAATTTGTCCAGATTGTTGGTAAAGAAGTTTCACCCAGACTTGCGCGAGAAACTAAAAAGACTAACAGCCCTGATAGCCAGAATTTCAGACCAACAAACCCTGATAGCCAGAGTTTCAGACCAACAAAGTTGGTGTTAGATAGTTGCCACCAATTTAGCGATAACTTGCGGTCAAGTTCCGAATTTGTAACTGTTGGTATCAAGTTGGCTACAAGTTTCTGAGAAAAAGAAGACCAATCTACTGCTGCAATATGTCGTCAAAAATTTCTTGAGAAACTTGTTGTCAATTTGATGTAAAAAAATTTCAGAAGCAGTTTTTGCTGACAATTTGGTGAACAAGTTGACACTAACAGAGTTCATTTTCAAGACTTACTGCCAACTTTGTGACAAGTTGCGGCAGTAGATTGCGGAAAGTTGTGGCCAACTTGACTATCAGGGAGACTAACAATGCGTATTGTTATTGTACTGAAATAAGAATGAGAACTTCTGCTTTGACAACTGAGTTTCAAAAAGCGGTAGTGGGAAGCCTGACCATTTTCTGGACGAATTCTGGCCCCAGTCTTGCCCAAGAATTTTGGCCAAATATCTGGAGCGATTCTTCGACGAATCTTGAAGAATGATCTGCCATAAGTTTCTTGTCCAAGAATTGTAAAAATCTGTATCCAGATACTTAATTACGATTTTTGAACCAAACTTGTCCAATAGAACCAAATTGCTACTAGGGAGCATCAAAAAATTTCAAAATCCTGTCACCTAGACTTCCTGGTCTTCCTTCTGACCTCCCGTTTCTTGCCTTGTTCCCTCTGCAGCACCGTAAGATCCCTAGTGACAACAATTCCCTGCAACACAGTCGGTAACATCATCAACCTCCTCAGCCGACTGTGTTCCAGCAGAAGAGCATCAACTTTGTCTTCTCCCACAACAATCCTAAGAGGCCTGGGCTGCCCAGCGGCCTCAGAAATTCTCTCACACTTGACATCAGCCAAAATTTGCTTCAACCCTTGAAGAATCCTGGGAACAACTTCTTCATCATTCCCTTCAGGAACTCCAAACAATATAACATTTTCCCTTCTTCTTCTTCGATCTTCAAACTCCTCCTTCCTTTCATCCCAAGACTCTCCAACCTTCAACTCGGCAGTGTTGACATGCATCCTCAGATCATCAGTCCCCAGGTGCCTGACGATCCTTTCGATGCAATGATACGGCAGGATCATAAAATTATCCACCAAGAACTCGCACAAATCCTCGCAGCGCTTCAGCAACTTGTTCCTCTCGACAGCTCTCAGCACCTGGTTGACAATCATCGGGTAGTAAATCGGAAACTTAACCTTGTACTCCCCCGCATTGACAATCCCCAGTAAGTCAACCTTGTCGGCCATTTTTGCGCAACAATTATCCGAAATTCTCAACAAATCCCAGCAAGAAACTCTCCGTAACATGCGTTCTCTCTTCATCTTATCAATTTCTTCCTTGCACTCATCCCCAAAAGCTTCTTCAAACTTCCGCGGCGCTGCGTTTAAATTCTCCTTGCAAACATACAACTGCGCCATCTTCAGCATCACCACTTGTTTTATCAAAACATGAAGAACCTTCAACGCAATATCTTTAGGCTGCTGCGCAATCATTGCCATCAAATCGACATCTTCAATTCCTTGCTCTCCAAAAATAGCCTTCGCCCCACTGGAATTGAACGCAGATAAAACAGGAGTCTGCTTATCATTATCCAGGCAATTGACACTAGCGCCATACTTGAGGAGCATCAGAACCACCTGAAGGTGGCACCTCTGAGCAGCATAATGCAATGGCGTCCTACCAGCAACATCTCTAGCAGAAACATCTCCACCAAAGTCCAAAATAATCTGCAGAATTCCCAAATTTCCAACTTTTGCCGCTAGATGACAGGGAGTGCGACCAGCAGCGTCCTTAGTATTGATACAAACTCCAGCTTTAAGCAAAAGCTTCAGAGCTTCAATGCTGTCCAGGTCGACCGCCAGGTGGATAGCAGTCGACCGCTCATCTACGCCATTTTCTACAAGACACTTAACGATCGACAAATGGTTCCCATCAATGGCCATCCTCAGCGGAGTCTTAGCACCTGGTCCGTCAATCCTGGCTCCCCTGGACACCAACAGCTGGACCATGTCCTTGGCGCAGTAAGTAACTGCCAGGTGAAGAGGGGTGCAATCCTTGAAGAAGAGGTTACCCGTCGCATTGACATCAGCGTCATGGTTCAGCAGGAACTCCACCAGAGCCAAATTGTTCTCCAAGACTGCCATGTGAAGAGGAGTCACTCCGTTCACATCGCGGCCGTTAACAGAAGCTCCTTTGCTGATCAGAAAGTCTGCGACCTGGAGGTTCTTGTTGCAGGTCGCAGTGTGCAGGATTGTGCATCTGTCAACTCCACGCTTGTGGATGTCAGCACCCAGAGCTAGAAGACATTCTACAATCCCCAGGTGCTCTTTGCGAACTGCAGCGTGAAGTGGAACCAGACTACTGGACTTCTTGGCATTGATGTCAGCGCCATAATTCAGCAGGAGCTGGATCATATCCTCGCTTCCGTTGATGGCCGCTAGGCAGAGCGCCGAGCAGTTTTCACGGCAGTTAACTCGGCAAACTGCATTAACATCAGCTCCAGCTGCCAGCAGACACTCAGCAATGTCCAGGTTGTTTTTGTCAATTGCGATGTGCAGACAAGTCATATTGTTGGCATTTCTAGCCTCTACATTGGCCTTGTGGGCCACCAGGAGGTTCACCAGCTCCACCTGTCCGTTTTTTACTGCAGCATGCAGCGGAGTGTGAAGTTTCTCACACCTGAAGTTGCTGATACAGTTCGCGGTGGCTTTCTCCGCCAGGAGGCGCTCCGCCAGGTCAAGGTACCCCTTTTTGACGGCAATGTACACTGGAGTCTGGTCGTAGTTGTCAGGAAGATTGACATTCGAGCGAGGTAGCAGCAAGTCCGCCATTTTGAGGTCGTTTGCTTCGACCGCGTACCGCAATGGCGTCTTACCGAGGATATCTTGGGCGTCCGGATTGGCGCCTTTGTCCAGAAGCTGCCTGGCGACCTCTAGGTTCTTGTTTTTGACTGCCGCATGCAAAGGAGTGCTTTTGTTGGTTATTAAATGCGACCAGTAGCTATTTACCTTGTTTACGTGGGCGTTGTTGAACAACAGGTAGTCGATTATGTCCTTGTGGTTGAGCTTCACCGCCTGGTGGAGGATGAAAAAACTATCCGGCCATGTTGACAGTGAAGTTGATGTTGAAGTTATCAGAGATTTTAGCTTGTCGATATTCAGCTCGTTTATCGCCGCTATGAAGTTCTGGGTGTCTGACATTCTGACTGGAAGCAGGTTGTAGAGTTAGATTGGTGGATAAAGAGTGGGAAATTAGAGGTTGACACTTACCTGGATTCAAATGGAGAAATTGACAGGTGGATATTGTAAATTGCTTCTTTTTGTTGGGCTAGTTTTTCTTGGGTGACAATATTTATGTCTCCATGATTGTTATGTCAGGTTTTTTTTTTTATTATTGTAGATTACGTTGACGGGCGGTGGTTGGTAAGTTACCAAGTTTTCAAGGAAGTGGTGCCATCTGTGGGGAATAAGTTTTGTTAGTATCTTGGGTCGGTAAGAAAAATTTTTTTTGGTAAGTTAAGGCAGCGCTGTCTGTTTCTATATCAACGCGGAAAATGCCGTTATATTAATCATCATAATGTGAGTTTCAATAATAGTTTGGGTAAGTTTATTTCTATGACATTAAGGAGGTTCGAGCGAATCTAATGTGAAAAATAATTTCCAACTTTGAGCTTTGAAATTAAATATACGTATAAATAAATAGCTAATAACTTTGTAAAAAAAAACATGATATTTTTGGATAAAAATTTAGGAGAAAAATCTTCAATGTAGGGGAGACAGCAACTTCCCAGACAACATCCAAGTCAGAAGGATTTCTTAAAGATGTCTTTTCAAAGACTTCCTTGAGAACTCCAAATATGACGTCTTAAAGACCTCATTTTTCGGAATTCTTAATTAAGAAGTTTTTTTTTAAGTTCTATAAGACATCACAGATATAAGCTCTTTGAGAAGTCTTTTTTCCGACTTCGTAAGAGGTCAAAAAAATGAGCTGTTTAAGAGGTATTTTTTTGGACTTTCCAAGACATCAGAAATATGAGCTCTTTAAGAGTTCTTTTTTTCTGACTTCGTAAGACATCAAGAATAAGAGCTCTTGAATAGGTTTTTTTTTTCTGATTTTGTACTTCGTCAAAATATGGGACTTAGAAAAATTTTTTTCACGTTATTGAAGAATTTTTAAAATGATAAAAAAATAAAAATAATCGCATTCGAGTGAACTCATTTCGCTGTGTATTTATTTTTGTATTATAAAAATATTATCGTAAATAGCAAAACGTTCAGTAATTCTACTTATTGAAAATTAAATCGATAATTATCGATAATTAAATCGAAAGGTATTTTTTTTTTTATTTTTGGGTAGAAAAGTTGATATCAAGTTATTTATCGTTGTTATAAGTCGTTTATAATCTTATATGAACATAAGAGCTTATGTAGAAAAAAAAAATTTACTATCTCATTAGGAGCAGTTAGCCAAGGCAGACCAGGGGACACCACATCACTGAAGTTAAGAGGCATTAGTCATGGTAAATACTTGGATGGGTGACCGCTAGTAAATTCATATTCTAAGCTGCGAGCGACACCATTTTTTTTTTATTTCGAAGAAAATATATTTTAATGTACTTGATTGTCTTCAATTTAAGCTCTTTTTTAATATTAATTACAATTAAAACTGAAAATGTCTCCTCTATGAACTACTTTTTTCTAGAGTCAGAAAGGGCTCTTAATTCTGACTTCTTGAAGAACTCTTTTTTTGAAGTCAGAAAAAAGAGCTCTTTAAGAACTCTCTCTTTATGAAGTCCTGATTCACTCTTTAGGTGGCGCATTGGACGTCCTCAAAACGTCTTGGAGACCTCATTTTGATCAAAATTTTGACGTCTAAATCTTAAATAAGAGTTCTTTGAGAACTGTAAAAGACGTCATATTGCTATCTGGGTTGCTGATCCATGGTTGATCAACTCCATCGATGTATTTTTCTCGACCTGGACAATCAAGCACAATGAAGGACTGCTTATTAGAACGGATCTGAAAAAATAAAAAAAAATAAAAATTGATAATCTAATTTAATAATTTTGGACATTAATAACGACTATATCAAGTTTATTGGGGTGCTAAATACTTACAATCTGCAACAGCAACAGAGTACGGGAGGACTTCAGGCTACCTGGCATCTTGCCGAATTTCCGGTGCTTGATGATATCCGACAAACAGCTGATGGACTCTTGTTTGAAATTGTTCAGTTTAATTTGGGCCGTCACTTGTGACCACTCGTCCGCCCCCTTGCTCCTGACGAGATCTTTTACTGAGTCCACCGATTTCTTTTGCCTTTGGTCAACATTGGCCACGAATTTTGGACCAAACTCAAGGGCTCTACATTAAAAAATTAATTGTAAAAATGAATTCTATTCTATTGTATTTCATGACAGATAGGGATTATTTTTTAATTAGAATTGAAAAATCATTCCAAGAAAGTATACGAGTTAAAAATGCTCAGTAAGTTATTTATTCCTATGTTTTTCTTCTATGTTCTTCGAGCTCATAAATAAAATTTGTATACTTTTTCAAGCTCTTTGAGCTAAAAAATCTAGTGGTTGTAAATGCATACTTTATTTTCATATCAGGGAGGTTATTCATTATCTACCAACCAATTCAACATGAAATTTTAAAGTTATGTTCAAATCACACTTTTTTCGCATTTTTGAATTCAAATATCTATCAAACTATTCAACCAACTTCGATGCGGTTCACGGCAATCGACGCAGTTTAATTAGCACAAAAAAAATTATCTCTTAGTCGCTAAGTAATTCGGACAGAATTTCGAAGTTATTTAAAAAAATTTACTTTTTTTTTATTTTTTTCGTCAACTATATTTCAAGAACGAATCAACCGATTTTGACCAGCCCGGCGACGATAGACGTAGTTTTTTTTTTATATTAAAAGCTGATAAATTTTTGGAATCGATCAGTAAAGCGCTTTAAAAGTAATTTTAAATAAACCGTTCGTTTTCCGACTCCCCTGGTTAAGATGTTCGTACCTTTGGAGTGGGAGAGGCCCAGAGGGTAGTGAGGGTAGTTGCGCGCGCCTCTACAGCTCTCATCTTCGGCTAGCATCCCTTCTCGAGTTGGCAAAATGGGACCATGTTGACATGACGTCACGATGACCCTCAATGTTCCCAGGTCATTTGCAGCCCGCCTGGATATCTGGTTTTTATGACCTAGCCCTGGGTACTCGAGTAATCCCTTTTTTTAGCGAACGTTTTGGAAAATAAGCTTCTTAAAAGATTATGACAATAAAAATTAATAAATAAAGATCTCTGGGTTTTCTCTAGTTTCGTAAAGAATATTCCAAAACGTTCGGTATCTTATTCTAAGTGACCATTACAATTACAAGCGTAAATTTATTTTAACAAAGAAATTTTTCTTAGAATGTCTAGACTAACTGCACGGCACTTAAAAGTTTTTATGTTTTCCCTTGGGAGTTTCCGGTAATTATAAATTCGTCTATACCCTAAAATTTATGATAGAAAAATTCCCATACTTAACAATAGAATTTAAAATAGAAAGGTTTACGATATTTGAAAGATTCTTATTTCTTACTAGTATAAGCTGATACTATTTAAATCTTACTGGGTTCCTATAATATTATGGGAATGACACACATAATAATAGGAAAAAGTTTATTTTCTTAATAATGAAGCAATCACTTCAAAAATATAAAGTAATTATTATGTATTTTTTTGCTAATAACATTTTTTTTTTGTAAATAAAAATTGATCTTTTACTAGAGTGAAAAAATTTCTTTTTCATAATTTTTATTCACGTGTGTACTTAATCTTGAATTATTTATTCCAGCTCAGTTATTATTGTGTTAAATAATATTGAAAAATATTGTAGCAATTTCAAAGTTTCTCTAATAAGAAGGATATTTTCTCACTATACAATTGTAGGAGCAAAATAGATATGGAAATTCATTGTTTATTTTCACAATTTCATTTTATTTTTAAAGCAAATTATTTATTTACAATACATACGTTGAGCCGCGAAAACATTTGAAAATTTGGAATTTCAAAGCAATTGGAAATTTTATTTTATTTAAGAAATTTTTTTTTTCTAGTCGAAATTTTTTTTTTAATTAATTTTATTTTTTGCTCGACGGGCAGAAAGCGTCAAATTTCGGCCCGCTGCGCTAAACGAAATTGCCACTTTCTGCCTTCGTCGAGCAAAAAAATAGCATACACTCCTCGGGAAGTAAATAAGAAAGCCTCAGATCACATGTTTGTTGACCTCGGCTTCGCCTCGGCCAACAATTACATGTGATCTGAGACATTTCTTACTTTACTTCCCCAGGTGTGTAATGTACTATCGTGATCGTCAAATGCCTCTATCACAACCATAATGCACTTATACAATAATATAAGTAGATGTACACCCAGAAAATACTTAAATTAAACTATCTTATACTTTCTAAAATCATTTAATGTTGCTATCTTGAAAAAAAAAAAAAAA
>CAJNRD030001116.1:9080040-9134449 GCA_905319865.3 Cotesia congregata
TTTTTAAAATTGGAAAACAGTCAAGTAGAATTACTATTCGTGTAATATAAATAAAATTTTCTGGTAATATTACATTGTACTGTGTAATTTTACAATGAAAATTGTAAAAATAAAAAAAAGCTTTTTAAATTTTTTATGTGATTATTGTAATATAAATTACAATATTTTTTAATGATTTTACATACAATTATGCCGAATCAAATTACAAATAATGTTTGCAAAATTAAAAAGCTTTTTCTTAAAAATTGACGAACAGTTCTGTAATATTACAATGCGTGTTAGGTTTATACAAGAATATTGTAAAATTACAATACATCTTAGTAGATTTCCTGACAGGTGTTGGAAAATTACATGAATTGTATTTTATTTAGCATTGCTATACACTGATTTGTAATTTTACATATCATTTGTTTTGTAATATGATTGTAATTTTACAAAAATTTTTAACAGTGTAGCTCCATAAACAATAATTTTTATTTAATGTTGAAAATGGGTTTCCGCGCGGCTGCTGTCCTACTCGGGCCTCGATGCGCCCGTGTGTACATCAAGCAAGTTCAAAAACCAAGAGAATGATTTACTTGGATTAAGAGTTTTTTTTCTTCACTTAAGTTGGTAAGCCTGTTAGAACTAGGGAATATTTGCTTAAACCAAGATTTGACCAAAACAAGAAAAAAATTTACTCAACTCAAGAATATATTTTATCTTCAGTTGAATATACTTGGATCAAGTAAATATTACTTGACTCAAGATGACTTTTTTTTCTGTGTATAACTGATAATTATTAATGAATTTACAAGCAAAAATGGAAAAAATCGTATTGCGTTGATTTTTAGCGTCAATGCACTAAAATCGTCAATTATTATTTTTATATAAGGGAACTTCTAATGAAAATTCTGGCTTGATATTACCGACACACATTACTAAGATTACTAAGACTATTAAAGAAAAAAAAATTATATTACATTGGTTTTGAATGCAGTGAAAATCGTATTTTATCGTATAAAAGGACTTTCAATGCAATATTATTAACAAATAACACTAGAAATACGTAAAAAAAAATTATATTGCATCGACATTGTGTGTCAATGCACTAAAAGTGGTCAATTAATATACAAGGCAACCTTTAATTAGAATTCTGGCGGGATATTAGTGACACAAATTACTAAAAAATTAGAAGAAATACTGTATTACATTAATTTTAAACATCAATGCAGTCTGAAATCTTCCTTTGTTGTTCAACAGAACCTTTAATCGGAATTTTTATGGACTATTGCTAATGAATACTACCAAAGTTACCCAAATATTGAAGAAAAAATTATATTACATTGATTTTTAATGCGAATGCAGTCAAAATCGTATTTTATTATAAAATAGGACCTTCAATATGAATTCTAATGCAATATCATTGATTATTTTACTAAAATACAATAATTTTAATATAATTAATTTAAATGTTATCATTTTATATATTATTCCAATTTCATTTATATAATTTTTCATGTTACAGATCATGAAAGAAGCCGACAAAAGAAAGTCAACTTGGAGTAAGATTGTTTTATTCATTAAAAAAAATTGGTCCAGAAATTCATACGTTTTGCACGATATTCCCAAGGATACTATTGACATCAGGTGAGTAATTAATGCAATTAAATCCTCAACAATTAATTTGCCTATTGTCTAATGAAAATAAAATTAATGAACAAAATTTATCAAATTTTTAAAAGGTATCGAGGGCCAAGTAAGAAAATAAAAACGATCAATGCTCCAACAGCTGACAGTGAACGTCCTAAAAAATTGAACAATTACAACATTAATTACGAGAACAGCAAACGAGCGAACGTACCGACCCGCAAGGAACCTTTGTATCACAATTGCTATCTAGAGGCCCCAGATGGCGAAACACTCTGCACCTGCGACAGGAAAAAAGCCGAGTGGTACCTGATGAAAGAATTGGGGGTTAAGGTCAAGGAGGACCCGCTGACCATCAGGCTGAAGTTTGAACCCTCCGGGCGAGCTTTGGGCCAGGTTGGAGAGTACTACACCCAGGTTAAGCTCAACCAGTGCGTTGTTTGTGGTACTGAGGACGAGTTTATTAAGAAAAACGTTGTTCCGAGAGAGTACCGCAAATATTTTCCATGTTGGTATTTTTAAAAATTTTTTTTTAATTATAGTTACTTTTAATTTCAGGTAAAAGCACCAATTATTGACCTGGACCCAATTATTGAGACCCTACTTGAAAATTTAATTAATTATCTAGGGTGTTAATAGCAATCGTAGATTTTTTTTATGCAATCTTTGGAATTTAAATAATTTTTATAAAATTAATTGTTGGGTTAAATGGAAAATATTTATTGATAAAAGAAAAAAGGTTAGCTCGAGTTTGTTGAAACAACTCCTCAGTGTCTGATTCATAACCTATTTTGGTTAGACAACTACTATTTTAAAACCCTCTTTTTTAATTATTTTTTTCATCTATTCACATTAAACTTTGTTGGTTTATAAATAAAATAAATATCGAACAATCAACAATATTATATAATATTTACAATCTATTTAGTGGTTATTAATTTTAAAATAATGGCTCTCAATAATTGGTAGATAAAATATATATATGTTCAGTAGGATCTGTTATTGTTAGGTTAGGTTTAAACAGCGCCTTTAACCTAACTTTTTAGACCCCAACAAAATACGTCAGCAAGCTTTAAAGCAACTTAAAATATACAACATTTTATTTTATTAAATATTCTCTTAATTATTGCTATCACTAATTAAAACTTTATCTTTTTATTTTTATTTAATAAATTTATTTTTAAAATCTTTATGAATTATTTTAATGATAAATAATTAATGAATATTAATTTAATATAGTTGAGTATATTGTATGGGTGTAAATAATTAGCGCAGGTACCTGTCACTAATTCGATCAGCTGATTGTTGTCAGACTGTCAATAATTGGTGTGTCGTCCGGGTGATTGAATTTATCAATATAAATAAATAATTAAATTAGATAAATTACTATAAAACTGCTTGAATTTTCTATTGAAAAAACTAATTAATAAACCCATCTTACTTCTAAATATAGAACAAAAAAATTAATAAAATTTTGTGTTTTTAGTGGTTATGAAATCTCACCAGTCACACGATGTCCTTCTTCTTTGCCCGAGGTGTCACGAAATCAGCAACAGGAGCGACCTCGCGATGAGACAGTCATTGGCTAAAATGTGCAACGCGCCTCTGTCAAAGCCGTTGATACTCAGGAATGACCAGTACCATCGCAAGCGCGAACTTATGTCCGCCGTCAAGGTTCTGAGAGACAACAATCCTTCGATTCCGCGTCACCGAAGAAAAGAACTGGAGTCACGAGTCCTAGAATTCACTGGATACGACAAAATAACGCCTGAGGTCACTGATATTGTTCATCAGAAACTTATGAGTGATAGTACCTCATCTATTCATCAAGTTTCTAAACCTCTTCACGGCCTCAAGGTTTGTTTCAATTAAAATTTTTCGTTTAATTTAATTAATTTTCAATAAACAATTTTTTTTCTACTTTTATTTTCATTAGTTTGATATAAAGAACACTTTGTTCGCATTTTGGTATCATTTTTTGATAAAAAAAGTGGCAGAAATCTTCTGATTGGCTGCCGAGTACTGCCGAATATAGTCGGTGAGACCCGAATAGCTACGAAAGTTAACGAATAGACCCGACTGGCAACATAACCTCACGAAAACGAAACAAAGCTCCGTTTTTCTGTTTTATAATTGTTTTCATGATTAATTTTCTTAGAATTATGTTTGAAAATAATTTTCTCAAAATTACTTTTTAAAATAATTTTTAATTGCTTATTTTTTTTATGACAGACTTGAACGTGAAGAATTTTTTTTTCAATTAATATCTTGTAATTAATTTAACAAACACTTGAAAAAAAATTCTTTTTCGTCTTTCATTTTCGTTAGTTGGATGTAAAAAAAAAACTTTGTTCACATTTTGATATCATTTTTTGACAACAAAATGGCAGAAATCTTTTGATTAGCTGGCGAGTACTGCTGAATAGAGTCGGTGAGACCCGAATAGTTACGAAAGTTAACGAATAGACCCGACCAGCAACATAACCTTAGAAAAATAGAGCAAAGCTTCGTTTTTCTATTTTATAATTGTTTTTATGTATTTAATTTTACTTACAATTATGTAAAATAATTTTTAATTGCTTCTTTTTGTTTTCTTGACAGACTTACAATTTAAAATTGTTTTTCAATCAATTTAACAAACTGTTAAAAAAAAATTCTTTTTTTTTTCTTTAATTTTTGTTAGTTTACTATAAAAAACACTTTGTTCGCATTTTGATATCATTTTTTGACAAAAAAATGGCAGAAATCTTCTGATTGGCTGCCGAGTACTTCCAAATATAGACGGTGAGACCCGAATAGTTACGAAAGTTAACGAATGGACCCGATGGGCAACATAACCTCAGAAAAATAGAACAAAGCTCCGTTTTTCTGTTCAAAAATTGTTTTTAAGATTATTTTTTTTTTTTTTTCAAATTATGCTTTAATACAATTTTTAATTAATTATTTATATTTTTTAGGTTGTAGAATATTTCACAAAGTCTGAAAAAGGTCTAGTGGAACTGGAGCGTTTGTGGCGTGAGCATTTTTTAAAAACAATGGAACCTAAGTACTTACCGAAATTATGGTCAGTGCACCACAATCAAGAGAGGTTAGAGATTCGTGTAGCTCAAAATCGAATCGAACCTCAAGATGCCAAACTCGCTGGGCTTCGATAGTAATTTCAATTATTATTCATAAATTGTATATAAAATTATAAAAAAAAATTAATAATTTATTTTAGAAATTTAAAAAATATTGTAAATTATATTTAATATATTAAACAATATTGATTTAATATATTAAATTATTAATATTTAAAAAAAAAATGTAAATTTAAATTATAATCATGTTAATTAAGATATTATAAATTTAGAAATTATTTATTAGAATGTCAGAAGAACTTGTTTAAGAGCAAGTGCTTTATAAAAACTGCCAAATTTTTTGAGCAATTATATTTTTGTAGCAATTATTAATTATAAGTATTTATATTTTTTTACACAATATATATATTAAATAAAATATCAATTATATAAATAAAATACTTCTGACAAATATTTTAAATTGTTTATTTATTTACTTTATTTATGACTATAATATTACAAAAAAATTATCACTAATTACAATAAATCTAATGGAATTTTTTTTTTATATAAAAATAAAAGTATCACGAATAGTAATATAACTATACTATGTAAAACTATTTATTTTTAACTAATTATAAAATATATTTAATTCGGGCTTGTAATTTTTTAAATCGACTTAAAACTAGTAAATTTATAAAAAAACAAAGATTACATATTTTCCATTTCTTCAACAGTATTTAAACATTTTTTACTTTACTTATTCGTTGTAACATTGTTTATTGTTTACTATTTATTTATAATTAACAATCGTCAACATTAATAAGATACTTTATTTTAGAGCTCATTAATGATTAACTTTTCTTCATTGCTTTGTTTAACCTCAAATTTCTTCTTAGTAAAATATTGCTTTGTTTTATTAACCTAAAAGTACAAACTTTGTTCACTAATACGCTAAAAAATGTCGCCTTTGTTCGGATCTGAGCTGCAAATGTTCAAAAAAACAATATTAACCCTAAAAAAGTCGCATTGTTTCTCTCTAACCTAAAAATTTTAAACTTTGTTCCGCAACCTAAGAAGTTAGCTCTAAAATTAACGCATCTTATTTTTTAATATTGTAAATACTTTTAAAACAATTATCCTCAGTGAATAATTGTTCAATAAATGCATGAATCAAAATAATGGAAGATCAAAAAAGAAAATAAAAAATTTCAGTCTTGAAAGATTTTTTCAGTAAAAAAAGTAAATAATCTGGAAGCGAAAAAATGTTTCGACAAAAAAATAATTCATTTTAAATTAATTACTAGGTAATTAATAATTATGTAAATAAAAAATACGCTAGTGTATAAATACAAATTACAATGATTGTTTTTTTTTTTTTAAATTTAATACCTCTGTTCCGTAAATTAAATTAAACTAATCTAACTATCTATATGGTCAATTATTTTTTAGAAAATTAATTAAATTCTCGTTGAAATTATAAATAATAATAATAATTATATAAGCGAATATTTTTAAATACAAAAATCACTTTGATTTTTTAGCTGCCATCGGCGTTCGTAAATTAATTTTTCTTTGGCGTTATTAACGCTCTTAAAACGACTTGCATTTATATTTTATTTTAATTAATAATATTTTACCGAAAAATTAATTCGTGTACGTGGAATGATTAGTTGATTGATAATTGTTACTACTTATACTTAAATTACTTTTGTTAAAATAAGGCGTGTGTAAGGCACAGATTATTTTAGTTACAAAATTGATTCCCTTTTTCGGTTATGTAGACTTTCGTTTAGTTTTAGTTATTAATATTAATATTAACTAGTGTTACAATTAATTATAATAATTAAGTACATAATAATGATATTACGTAAATGAGATTTTTTTGTTTTACTATCAAGCTCTTTACTAGTAATTGTTTAGAAATTTTTGTGATTTTAATGGTCGATATTAATGACACATTTTTTATGGTTAACATAAACTATACTATTTTACTATAGTCAAATTTCAATAATATGAATATATAATTTTAGCAATTGGTATTATTGTTGCGCGCGCATCACTAGTGCGCACTATAGTCTTCATTTTGACAGATAAACAAAATGGCTACTGATAACAAAATTAACGTTCTGACAGTTTTGATATTTAATATTGAAATTGATCAGTGTTTTTAATATTAATAAAATTTCTTATTCAATTAAAATTAGAGAAAATCTGTTTTTATAAATAAATTACTAAGAAAATATTTTGAAAAAAATTACATCAATAAGTTTTTAGAAAACTTTTTTTTTTTTAATAATTTATGTGTAAAAAAATTATGGAAATTATTAAATGTAAGTTAGTTTCAGAATTTTTCTTATTGATTTTAATATTAATGAGACATTTCGATTGTTTCTTATAGTTAAACATAACCATACTTTTTACTATAGTAAAATAGCGTGATACTGAAGTTAGCAACTGTTAATTATTTGTAACGAATAAATTACAATAAAAAAATTTCCAATAATGTCAAATGTCAGCATTAATAACTTCAAGTTTTTAACTGTTGGTACTATTGTTGCGCGCATCAGTAGTGCGCACCATTCTAAACTTTGACAGCTCAACAAAATGGCTTCTAATAACAGAATTAACAACTTTAAAAATGATTTTAGTGTTTTTAATATCATTAAACTGAAATTAACAGACATCAGTTTTCAGAATTTTTACAAATAAATTACTAAGAAAATATTAAAAAAAAAAAATTACATATATTTTCTGAAACATCTGCAAGTGAAATTTTTTAGAAAATTTTTTTTTTTTATAGTTTTTATTGAAGAAAATCCTAGAAATTATCAGCTGTCAATTTCATTTTTATTAATCTTAATATTAATGACACTACATTTAACTGTTTTTTATAATAAACATAACCATACTTCTCACTATAACCAAATGTCAGCATTATTAACCTCAAAATTTTAACTTTCGATATTATTGTTGCGCGCGCATTAGTAGTGCGCACTATTCTTAACTTTGCTAAACAAAATGGCTGCTATTTTTTCTGAAAATTTTCATGATTAATATTGAATTTAACAATGATTTTAGTGTTTTTAATATCAAAAAACTGTTTTGATAAACTGAAATTAGCAAACATCTGTTTTTAGAATTTTAACAAATAAATTACTAAGAAAATATTTAAAAAAAAAATTACATTAATTTTTTGAAATATCTGTAAGTGGAATTTTTCAATAAAATTTTTTTTTTATATAATTTATATTAAAGAAAATCCTAGAAACTATCAGCTGTCAATTTTATACTTATTAATTCTAATATTAATGACAGATTTAATTGTTTTTTTATAATAAACATAACCATACTTTTTACTATAGCCAAATGTCACCATTAATAACCACAAATTTTTAACAGTTGGTACTATTGTTGCGCGCGCATCAGTGCGCACTATTCTTTACTTTGCTAAACAAAATGGCTGCTAATAGAATTAAAAAAGTTTACAATTCTTCTGAAAATTTCTATAATTAATATAAAAAAACTTCCTATGACCAAAAAAAGACCATAAAAATCACAAAAACTCTTACCAACCCTAGTAATAATCACAATAAACTCAACACCAACTCTCACTCTCTCTCTCATCATTCCCCGGATTTCTTCTAGGCATTGGCGCAGGCCTATCAGCATTACTCCCATGATCATCTTGCCGGAACCTCCTGCGCCTGCAAGCGTCTCCATTAATATTACTATCATTATCAACATCAACATCGGGCCCATTATCATCATCATCATCATCATCATCGTCGTCATCATCATCATCACTAGGTTCCTCTCCATACATATCCGCCAATTTCCTGAACCTGGGTCCGAAGTTCGACAAGTAGTTAAACTTAAGATCACCATCATCAGTGCAAGAAGCCAATGACGACAACGACCCATCAGAATTTCCATCTCCCTCATACGCATAATGCCTGACATCATCAAACGGATTGATATCTGGGTCCTTATCACAATTGGACTTCTTTCCGTCAAGAAAGCTGCAAATATCAGGAATCTCTTCCCCGGCTTTGCCCTGATTGATAACCGAGGCTAACTTGGCGTCAATGCCACCATTACCGCCACCTAGGACGCTCGGGGAGTCGTAGATCCTCCTGAGAACATTGAGATCATACCCAGTGTCCTGTTCGCCGCCACCTTCGTCTTCATAGTTAATAATATTCTCCCTAATGTCGTCCATGTCTTTGTAATGCTCATCGCTTCTTCTTCTGTGAGCGAAGATTCCAACTACCAGCAGGAACAAGATGATCAAACAAACGGCAATCACCACCCAGAAGTTTGTGTCCAGCGAGAATGACACCGCCTTGGCCATTCCACTGTCGCATCCAGCGTAGGCATTTTTTGCCAGCGCCAAGTTCCCGAAATTATAAGTATTACCATTGATAGTCATGTTCCGGATGCATCCATAGAACCCGCGGTCTGTTGGCGTGACAGTCCAATTATAGAGCTCGCTAAGTTCGTAAAAGTCCGTGTTTACCATTCCGTTCCCGCCAATTTGTATTGGCGAGTTAACATTGAGGAACCCGTTACCAGTTGGCGGTCCTCCGAGACACAAACACGAGGAACTTCCACAGTTATCGACTTTCAATTCTACCGCAGACTTTGTCCAGTAGATGTCAAGGCGATGTTCCTTACCATCACTAATCTTAATCTGAGTGTGCTGCAACCTAAGTGTTCCACTTCCGTAATTAATATACAAAACCGCGTAACCTTTCTGCAGTTCCACGGCCATGAAATCTTGAACCCCGAATTTGCTGTACATCATAGGTCCGACGTAAAAAATCAATCCGTATTCATGATAAGTCTTAAGTTCCACACCCAGGTGGTTGTCATCACAAGCTTGTTCCAACGCGGGCATCACAGCCCAGCCGTCACCGTGGAACGCGATGTCCAGGAGCTCACACCTTGGACCCTCAAGCCCGGGAGGACACTCGCACCTTTCGGTTCCAACAATCTCGCCGTTTTGCAGTGATGTTCCAGCTAACAAAGGAGTTCCACCGTTTAGACAGTAAATCGGTTCCGCTACATGACATGTACACTGAGGATCCACTACTGCTCTGACTCCTACGAAGGAGGTTAGGTTGGTGTAAACAACGTACGGCTGAGTTGCAGAAATGTTCAAGAAGTTCCGGCAGGAGTTGTTGCAGTGGACATTTTCTATCAAGCACTCGTCGATGCTGATCATCATTATCTCCATGTCAAGTTCTCGTTCTATATTCACCGCGTTTCTGGATAGAATCGTGTTGAGCTTCTCCGGTGCGTAGTACGGACTGCCGTGTGCCGAGAACCGAACGTCCAAAAGTGGAACACGTTTTTTGGTGTCTTTGTTCTGGTAGTTCTGCTGGTGGGGGGAGCTCAGAACAGTGAACACATCAACATTCTCAATAGTAGTGTTCAAAATGGCGGCTAGTCTTGCGTGGAACGTGTCCTTTTTGCTGGCAATTGAGTCTCGCCTCGGTGAGACGAACTCCTCAGCAGTGGCGCCGTAGAACCTGATGGAACCCGACTTTACAACAGCTTCCTCGGGGATCACCTTGACCGTGACATTCACATAAGCGTTCACGGAGTGGCTGGGTATCCTGGGGCTCGATTCCTTGACGACGAACTTCAGCAGGAAGCTTCCGTCTGTCCAAGGGTTGGAACCGAGCATCGTTATCATCCCGGTGTGTTCGTCCAAGCTAAATCCTTTATGATAGTCTCCGTTCTCTAACCAGGAGAAGCGCTTGTCTGGTAAATCCCAGTCGTCCAGGTCGTTGACATACACCCTACCGATCTCAGTGTCCTGAACCGGTTCCTCCAGCGGGTTCTTAGGCTTGTAATTGTACACGAAGATAGAACTGGTTCCTTCTTCCATCGCGTTGTCATTTTCATCACCAATCACCACCGTTAGCGTTGAAGTTCCAGTCATCGCCACAGGCCTTCCACTATCAGAGATGACAATTGGTATGAGATACTGCTTTTGATCCTCACGATCAAACATGACATTAGCTCTAAGATCGTCGCCAATAATACTGAACTTCGCGAACAAATCAACGCTATTGTCAGCCGCCGGGTCTATCGAGAACCTGAACGGTGGTCCGTTTTCTTCTGAATCAAAGTCACGAGCACGAAGCTTGGTTATGTTATCCGGAAGCTGGTTCTCGTACCAGACTACCGGCTGAGGCATATCCAGGAACGGAGCATTGTCGTTCAGGTCATTCAAGGTTATGTTCACCCGAACAATGTCTTGAAGCGCAGTAGGGGCGCCATCTTCATCCCGCGCCATGACTATCACCGGCCACATTGGATACCCTCCGGGCGGGTCGCGGTCCAGAGGCTTTTTTAGCCTTATGCAGCCATCCTTAAGGATCTCTAGCAGCGGCTGCTGGTCTTCCTTGACGATAAAGTAGGCAATGTGCTGATCAGCGCTCCTATTCTTGATGTCAGGGTCATAGGCAGTCACCGTGGTGATGCAATCATGGATCATAGTTTCTTCGTCAATTGTCGGGTTCCTGTCACCTGGCAGGAACACTGGAAGGTTGTCATTGACGTTCTCGATGAAGATTTTCACTGTAGCGTTGTCTGCGTAAAGACCGTCGAACGCTCGGACGGTAAGGTTGTACTCTGTGACCTTCTCGTAATCTAGGGACTGTTTTATCCGGATCTTACCGGTGGTGGCCTCTATGTAGAAGCTGTCGTCTGCATTCCCGGCAATTATTGAGTAGATTACGGGACTTGCTGTGTCGTTGTCGTCGGCTTTGACTTCAGTGACCAGAGCATTGACATTGGTGTTCTCCAAAATGGAGTTAGCGGTGTAGACTGACCGGTTAAAGTGCGGTGGGTTGTCATTTTTATCAGCGATTTCAATCCTGAAGTCCTGTTGACCTTTGTTAGGGCCTCCGGTGGGGATTGAAGCGCTGGGGGAGTTGTCAGTGGCTATTACTTTGATGTTGTAGGAGTCTTGCTTCTCACGGTCGAAGGAGGTCAAGGTGGTGATGTTCCCCGTGTACTTATCGATGGCAAACAGGTCTTTGTGGTTGTCCAGTTCGTAGGTGACTTGGTTGTTAGCTTCGGTTCCGTCCCGATCGATGGCGCGGACTTGCATCACTGGAACTCCTCTAGGTTCATTTTCTAACACGCTTCCTTTTTTCATTTCGACGAATACGGGGAAGTTGTCGTTGACGTCCTCGACTTGGATGTTCACCACCGTTTCAGCGGCCAGGTCGTAGTTGTTCTGGACTCGGACTATTAATGTGTACTCGGTTACTCGCTCGTAGTCCAAGTTCTGGGACAGTTTTATGTGGGCAGTGTTTCCCTCGGATTCGAGACGGAACGTGTTCGCTTTGTTTGCTTGCTCGGTTCCACCGGTTACGAGCTCGAAGATCAACCCGTTAGGGTTTTCGGGAATGTTGGAAGCCGCGGTGATTTGGACGAGTGATGCTGAGTAGTTTTTGAAGTCCTCGGGGATAGTTAGAGGGTTGTGATTGCTTGTGGAGATTCCTAGGAACGTTGGAGCCTTTTTGTAGGACTCCACCACGCGGATTTCAAGGTCAATTTCGCTGGCTTTCGGCTCCGGGCGGCCTAAATCTTGCGCTCGGGCTATCAGACGGAATTTGTAGTTTGGATCATGCTGGAAGAAATAAATTACATGGTTTTTTATTTTGATTATTAGACATTTTATGATTTTTTTAGAATTTATAAGAGAAAAATTGCATATTTTTTAATTTTATTGTTTTTTAATAATTTACTCAAATTTATTAAGAGAAAATAATAGAAAAATATTTAAATAATTTATTTGTCCGGGTAATTTTTAAATTAACTTATTTTTTAAATTCAAATTCAAGCGGCAGTGACGTAGTAATATATCCGGCGCGCAACGCCATCTTACAGAGAGTTTTAAAACTATACATGTTTATGTTGTCTTCTTAAATAAATAAACGGCTATTTTATAATACAAGATATATTTGTCGGTAAAATAAATTAATAAATGGAAAAAAAAAATTTTAACGAAGAATAAAACAATTATATATGTGAAAAATAATAATTATTAAAAAGCGCGGGCAGATAAATACTGACCGATATTTAACAACAATACTTCACCTACACCCGGACAAGTTATAAGTCTTGTTTCTTCAACCCGATATCAACCATATTCTTTATTTATTCGAGATTATTTTAAATTAAAATTTTCATTTTTTATAATTAATTCAAAAAATAAAATTGTTGATCAAAAAATTATCAGAATATTCTTCGAATAAATAATTTTTCAATTTATATATTAATTTTTATTGATAAAAATTTAATGCAAATCCTCTATTAAGAAGAAATATTGTTGTTAGTTTGTTCCAATTGAGGTTAAGTCATAAAAAATGAAAGAACTGTAGTACCTTAATCGCTTTGTTGAGATAAATCACTCCAGTCTTCTCATCTATTTTAAAGTAAGAAGCATCATCGGTGTTTCTTGAGGCAGTGAGACTGTATTGAATCACGGAGTTATTACCGTCATCGATATCCGTCGCGGATACACGCATAACCTCGGCATTCAGCGGGTGATCTTGTGGCACTGATTCTGTGTAAACCTGCAAAAATTACATTTTTTTTACCAATATCCCACAGTATTTTATCTAAACAATATCTGCTAGAGTTAATTTTGTTCAGAGGTCTCACAATTAGTTCCTAAGAACTTCAACAGAGTGCGCTAGAGTTCAATTCTAACATTTCATATCCAAAATTCCAACTGAGGGCGCTATGACCATTAATACTCATAAGAATTGGAAAAATTTACTGATTTTGCGGATTTTTAATAAAAATTTCTATCTAAAATTTATCTCTAGAAGATATATATCACGTGACAAATGCCAAAAGGCCTTCTTATATCAGTTAGATAGGGTTTTGTGCCAAAAGGGTGGATAAAAATTTTTTTTTGCCAACTCAACAATCGCTAACAACGTTAAAGTCAATAGAAAAAAATTATTTGAATTATCATGAAAAGTCTTGATTTTTAGAAATATCATCAGTCGATAAAATACAATGTAATTTCTTAATTATTGACATTTTTGAAGATATAAGCTCATCGTGATGTTACGCTCATCGAGACCTTTTATTTGAGTACGCACATGATTTTTTTTATATATTATGTATATGACATGGCTCTATTACTAGAACCAAAAAGCAGATTCCTGTACGACCTCTTGGCTTTAAGATAAATTTTTTTAAAGCAGAAAAAGCGGAGAAAAAAAATAAATGTGTTTATGACAAAAGGTTGACAAAAAGGTCGAAAAATAAAAGTAGATAAAAATAATAATTAGGGTATGAAAATAAACTATAGAGACGAAGGCACCTAATCGATTAATAAGACAATTAGTTCCCACTAAAATTTTTTGGCTTTAGATTACTAAATTTTAAAATTCCTAAACCTAAAACAGGCGTACATTTTTATATATACGTCCTTTTGGCTTTATAAAATTTTTTTTTTATTTTTAAGCTTTGAATTTGCTTACAAAGATTGGCAAAAAAAATTTTTCTCCACCCTTTGCTGTAGATAACTAAATTTTAAAGTTCCTAAATCCAAAACTGGCGTAGAATTTTAAACATACCCTTTTTTGGCTTAAATTTTTTTTTTTTTTTCTATTCTAAGCTTAGAATACAAAAGAAATTTAAATTTAAATGTAACTCATCCCACATAGCCTTAAATCATTTCCTCTTTCAGTTATTAATTGACTTTATTAATTTATAGTATTTAAGTACAGAAACTCTGGTTTATATAGAGTCATATTATACTTGTGTACTCACACTCTGTTTAAATCTACAACCTTATACTAATTGAGTAACCCTGTTATTGGCCTTTTGGGCTGTTGGGTTTAAATGAAGGCAATAAATAAATAAATATGTTTATAAAGATTGGCAAAAAAAAATTTTCTCCACTCTTTTGGCATTTGTCACACAATATGGTAGTAAATAATTAATAATTAATATGATAAATTAATTAAAATTAACTAAATTAGTGAATGCATCACAATGAACATAAGCAAACAGCAAACCTTTTGAATTGTTTGCATAGTAGTGAATCCTCGTAAGACCTAGTAAAATTATTAGTAGACTTAAAAAAAATTCACATGGCAAGCAGTGCGATGGCATGAATAGTTGATTATAAATAAATAAAAATGAAATAAATAAAAATAAAAATAAAAAAAAAAACTAATACACTTACGACTTTGTCAAAGACAGGGGCGTTATCATTAACATCTTCGATGGTAACTTTAAAGGTACAAACGTCATCAAGCTGCGGGCGACCATTGTCCGTCGCTAATACTGTTAAATAAGCTTCTTTTTCACGCGCCGGCTCGTCTCGATCAATTACCTGGGTGGTTTTAATTAATCCAGTGACATTATTTATCTCAAATTTTAATTTTTCACCAGGCGCCGTGACAAAACTGTAAGTTATGGTACCTAAAAGTTTGGGGTGAATAAAAAAAAATAAATAAACAAAAATAAATAAAATTAAAAATTAAAAAAATAATTTTTTAGGAGCTTTGTTGTAATTAATTAGTTAAGTTAAATAAAATCAAACACGAGCAGCTTGCACGAAAAACACTAACACGTGCGATATTAATTCAAAAGTTTGGTTATATTTTTTGAGAAGCGACAATTACCTCCTTCTTCTGGCGGGTCCCGGTCTACTGCGTGGACTTGCACGACCACTGTTCCAGCGGGTTCGTCTTCTTTTACTCTCGGTTTTAAGGAACTCGAACAATCCGAAAATACGGGCTTGTGGTTGTGGTTGTCATCTTTTGTCTGGAAAATAAAGTCAGGTTAGAATTTTTTGTTATTTGTGATGTAAAGAAATAAATTACTTAGACACTTGATCATTTTTGGATTTTATTTGAAGGATAAATTTTAAAAAAGTTTGGAAAATCCAAAAGTGCACGCCTCATGATTTCATTTTCCTTAATAAAATTGATTAAAATAAAATACAAATACTTTTAAATCTTTCGCGCCATTATCCACCCAGAAAAGAAAGGTACTGCGCATGTGTTGTATAGAAGAACCTTATTTACTTAGATACAGATATACAAACGATAAGTGGATTTTAGTTTATTGCTACCTAATTATAATTAAATTAGATTGAATTAGACAGTGATCTTCGAAAGGACTTAGTTTTAGATAATACTGAAGCTTATAAAAAAAAATGGACTTGATCAGTTAAGTTTTTCGGCAGTTATCGTGATCACGCCAGTTTCCATACATACATCAGACACACGGACGTCCACGGAATAATTTTTTTAAACATTTTTTTTATTTATTCAAAAAGCAAATTGTCATAAGTGTTGAAACAAGTGTTTTTCCATGACATTTATGTGTAAATATTATTCTACAAGTGCGATAGAAAATAAATCGACAATTTTAGTTAAAAAAATCTTGATTTTTGTAAGGCGAGAGTAGAGCACTACCTCATCCGCTTCGCTTATGAGGCGTGCAATGGAAAATTATTTTTTAATAGAGAAGTTATATTGATTTTATATAAGTTAAAGAAGTAATATAAGATAATAAATTTCTTTTATTTTTGATGACTTAACCTCAATTGGAACAAACTAATAACAATATTTCTTCTTAATAGAGAACTTGCATTAAATTTTTATCGATAAAAATAAATATATAAATTGAAGAATTATTTATTAGAAGAATATTCTGATAATTTTTTGATCAACAATTTTATTTTTTTAATTAATTATAAAAAATGAAAATTTTAGTGTAAAGACAAGTTATGATTGGCTGTGACGTAATTATATTTGTTGCGACAGGAACAATAAATGAAAACTAAGCTAACTTCTTGTATTTTATATATTCAGATCACCATAAATTACTAACCAGTTAAATTTAACATAACAAAATAAATATTTTCAAGCAATACAACAGATAATTTTTTTTTATAAGTGCAAAATAATCTCGAATAAATTAAAAATATGGCTGATGTTGGGTTGAAGAAACAAGACTTATAACTTGTCCGGGTGTAGGTGAAGTATTGTTGTTAAATATCGGTCAGTATTTATCTGTCTGCGCTTTTAAATAATTATTATTTTTTACAAATAATTGTTTTATTCTTCGTTAAAATATTTTTTCTACATTTATTAATTCATTTCACCGGCAAATATATCTTATATTATAAAATAACCGTTTATTTATTTAAGAAGACAACATAAACATGGATATAGTTTTAAAACTCTCTATAAGATGGCGTTACGCGCCGGATATAATACTACGTCACTGCCGCTTAAATTTGAATTTAAAAAATAAGCTAATTTAAAAACTACCCGGACAAATAAATTATTTAAATATTTTTCAATTATTTTCTCTTAATCACTGTAACTAAACTTTTAAAAATCAATAAAATTAAAAATTATACAACTTCTCTATTATAATTATATAAAAAATATCATATATATTTTTAATGTTCTCTTGAATTTATAAATTTCTTCAATTTCTATGCAAAATTCTTCAAAAAATTTTATCTAATTATTTTATATAGTATAACAATTTTAAAAATGATCAAATATCTATTAATAATTAATTATTCTTATTATTCTAGGATTACCATTGAATCGTCGATACTCAAGTATTGCGTGCGGAAATCTGCTTGTCTTGATGGTCGGAAGTGGGCTGCATCTAAAAAAATGACAAATTTGTAATAAGTACACAGAATTTAGTCAAATTTGTGGTGAGCAATTCTTAGAAGAATGTTTGATAAAGCATGATATGATTGTACGGAGGTATTACGACATTGGTGTGAATCATGGAGAATGATGAATTACAGTAAATTATAAGTATCTTTGTATCAATTTATGGACTGATAAAAATAGTCGTGATTATATTGTAAAGTATTTTTAGTAAAGAATCTTTAATTCTAATACTTGTATATGTTTGAAATTATTAA
This sequence comes from Cotesia congregata, assembly GCA_905319865.3. Lineage (NCBI taxonomy): Eukaryota > Metazoa > Arthropoda > Insecta > Hymenoptera > Braconidae > Cotesia > Cotesia congregata. The sequence goes on from CAJNRD030001116.1 coordinate 9,097,681, forward strand.
GTCGCTGAACAGGAAGTTCTTGATGTTAGAGGTCAGATGATTGTGAGTTTTTTTCTCAAGACTTTTTTTGCATTAACAAAGAACAAAAATTTTATTTAGAGTAAAGATAATTCTACAATTATTATTTAATATTATTATAATTATAATATATCATTTATATAGTTTCAGTCGATTATTATTAGTGTAATTACAAATTTTAAAAAATTTTTGATAAAGTCTATGCTTGTCGACAAGATGGCAGCTGATTTAAAATGGAGAATTCAACTGTCGGTAAAGAAGAAATGTTTAAAGTTGAAGTTATTATTTTTTTTTTAACTTCCCGCTAAGAAAATTAAACATTTTCAAAAGTTGAGAAGTTATTTGAATAAAGAGTTTATCAAAATTATAATACTAACGTTTTTAGTTAGAAGTTAAATATTTCTTTTCAATACGGAATACTGTTTAAATATTTATCTTTAATAAATATTCAGGGCAAGTAATATAAGAAGGTATTACGGGTACTCTATTTTTTTTTTATCGCGTAACTGTATCTAAACATGATAATATTATCGATTCGTATAAACCTTACTTATATATTATAATATAAATCTATTGTGAGAAAAATTGCGAATGAATTGCAAAAAAAATATACATTATAATTATAATTCTCTTAAAATTATAAATTATATGTAAAATTTGTATTAAAAATTTTTTTTAATCCTAATTTGGTTGACAAATTAGAGAAAAAAATTTTATAAAGATTTTTTTTTACATTTTTTGAATATTAAAAAAAATTTCTAATGAATAATAATACTCTAATTTAATTATATAAATTATAATTATTATCTCTATAAAATTCTATTTAGTTGGTCATTTTAAAAAAATTATAAAAATAAAAAATTATGATTAAGACTGCATTGACACTTAAAATCAATACAATAAGTATTGCATTGACACTCAAAATTAAAACACTCATTTTTCTTAATATTTATGGTGATAATATCTCAGCGATAAATTGATATATTTTATTTATGAAGGCATTATTTGAAAAGTAAATTGATTTTGATTGTCAATGCAGTTTCATATTTATAACTATAATTAATATTAATATTTATTGTAACTAGTGTTTTTTTTGTTATTTTAATTTCTATTATTTCTAAACGCAACTTTATAGTTTGCAGACTTTTTTTCTATTTTATTTCTGTTTTTAGTTTTTTATTTATTTATGCAGACACAAATTACAATATTAATAACAATAACAATAATATAAGTAGACTTTAATTTTAAAGACATATAAAAAAAAGACACGTTTTTTAAAAAATTCTTAACGTTATAAAATTAAGAAATTTCATTCATAAAAATAATATTTAACATGTAAATTGATTTGGAGTGTCAATGCAGCATGTACTGTATTGATTTTAAGCGTCAATGCAAAATCAAAACGTCAATTTCATTTATTAAAAAAATTATAAAAAGAATTAGTGTCATAGTAATAAGATTAAAAAATATAAAATTATATTTATAATTTTTCAATTAAATTGAAATAACGCATATAGATTGCATTGACTCTCCAAATCAATGCATTTATCCGGTAATATTTTAACGAGTCAAACTTACTAATATTACCAGTTAAAATTTTTTAACACTAGTGTCTTTATACGAGACATAAAATTCTTACGCTGCATTGACTCTCAAAGTCAATGTACTCATTTTTTGTCAATAGCTCTGGATCTACCCATCCAATTTTTATGAAATTTTGATATTAAATTAACGTTTCAAAATTATTATTTAATTTTAATATTAGAAAAAAATTAATCAAAATTTGATGTCAAATTTAACTTGTAAATATTTATTATTTTTTCTTATAATTTACTCCGACAATAAAAATAAAAAATATAATTATTATTATAAAAAAGCTTTAATTTTTGTTAATTATAAAATTAAGTCCTGAAAAAATTTTATCAAATTTATTTTTTTAATATTTTAGTTAAGAATTTACTTTTGGAAATTTTATTCTAAAAAAAAAAAATGACTATTATTTCTCAAAACTACTGATCAAAATTTTACTTTTTTTATAACAATTTATTGCAATGAATTTTAACTAATTCAAGATAAAAATATAATAATTTTCATTCATCCACAAGAAAAATATATTATTCAATATATCTAAATATAAATAAAAAATCCATGAATATTATCACATATGCCAACATAAAAAGTAATACACGGCTAAAAATATCTAAAAATGAGTAAGAAGTATAAGTAAGAAAATGTTGTAAATTTAAAAAATGTAAGTGGTGATATGTACAAACGGCCCCATTGTATGTGCGTTATTATACCAGTAAATACTTAACATACATACATATATAATAAATAAATGAGTAATAGTGAGTGAGTAAGTGTGTGTGGATTTAGTACATTCCCACGGATGAATCACACTCTGACTTCTTACAATATAAACCATACGCTTATATATACGTACGATATGAGTACGCGTGTACACGATGAGTCGTCGATTGTATGTTATTTCCTGCTCTCCCCTCTAAAAATTTCATTTTCTTTCTATTCATTTAATTCCCATCTTTTATTATTACACACATGTATGTAAGTCTATTGCTAGAGAAGAAAGACCTATACCTACTTTTCTTCCCATTTAATTTATTCACCATTTGTTATATTATTTATATTCATTATTCGTAATTTATAATTATAATCATAACATCAACCTTGATCTTATTTATATCACTGCAATTAGTGTAATAATCGTAGCTTAAATTAATCTTATTAGAGAAGTTATTGTAATTAGATTATTGTACATTAAGTGTCCTAGTTTGATTTATGAGGGCTGACCCTTTACAAATTACATTTTTTTTATTTGTATATTTAAATTGTATTTGTCTTTATAATGGAAATTTTCAAAAATTTTGCTATTCCTTAACTCAGCTTGTCGAGCTGGTTCAAAAAATTTCATTAACTTAAAAGTTTATATATGTATTTATTTATAGGATAAAATCGGCTTTGTCTCTACTATAACTCACACAATTCTTATCGGATCTCCAAAAAACGTAGCGTACTTATTTTTTGGAGGATTTCCAAGGTCAAGTTCGAAGATGAGCTAAATCGCTCGGTTAGTTTACAAATTACAGCAATTATAAATTTTTAAAAATTATTTATTCCAGCGAAAAATTTAAACTTTTGCTGTCTCTCCCTTCAATAGCTATTGAACGAGATAACTTACTAAATTGCGGTAAATTTTATCTGAAAGCTCATTAAATAAGCTTTAATTTGCATAGCTATATATTTTGCTAGATCAATAAATTTAAAAATGCCAGCAATTTTAGAGTTTCAAAATTTTATAAAATTGTGAGTTTTAGTGGTTGTTGGCACAATTACTATTAAATTCGATAACTTATTAAATTTCTGTAAATTCCATCTAAAAGATTATCAAATAGGCTCTCATTAATTTATCTATATATTTAAGAAAAATAAAAAATTAAATATTTACCGGTCAATTTGATTAAATTAAACTTTAACATTAGTTTTTACATTTTATTATATAAATTTATTTATGTATTTTCTCAACTGTTTTAGTGTTTATATTATCAGTGTTGTCATTTTATTTTAATAAAAAATCTACTTCCATTTTTGCTGCCAAATAACACCTTTTTTTGTTTTATTTTAATTATAGTGAAATATTCGATAAAATTCATTTGAAAGATTTAAAACAAAAAAAAAATTTTTACCCTGAAAAAATTTAATTGATCATTGTCCTCGTAAATTACAGCTAATTACTACCTTGTAACAATACCTACACATTTTTATCAGATACTTTTAATTAACGGTATAATTATCTTTAGATAAAGATTTATAAAATGCTTATGGTATCGTTAACAATTAATTATCTTAGAGATTAAATACCAAAAACAAACAAGTACTTTGTAGTGAATGACAATAAAAAGTTTTGATTATTAAATTAAATATTATTATTAAAATTACGATTTGAATTCATTTCATATTCTTCCAATTAATTTGAATAGTTGTGTAACAGTTCATTGCCTCTGTGAATTAATTTTAGATAAAAAATTTTATAGTTTTAAATATGTCTTATAAGTTTTAAGTAATGAGTGATAAAAAAAATTTGTATTTTTACAATTTGTTGGTTGCAAATTGTTATAAAAAAAGAAAATTTTTTAGAAATAATTGTGATTTTTTTTTAGAATAAAATTTCCAGAAGTAAATTCATAACTTTAAAATATTAAAAAAATAAATTTAATAAAATTTTTTTAGGACTTATATTTTATTAATTAGAACTTATTTTATAATTAACAAAAATTAAAGCTTTTTTATAACAACAATAATATTGAAAATTATATTTTTTATTTTTATTGTCGGAGTAAATTATAAGAAAAAATAAAAAATATTTACAAGTTAAATTTCACATCAAAATTTGATTAATTTTTTTCTAATAATAAAAATAAATAATAATAATAATAATTTTGAAACGTAAATTAAATATCAAAATAAAAATATCAAAATTTTATAAAAATCGGATGAATAGAACCAGAGGTATAGATAAAAAATAATTACATTGATTTTGGGAGTCAATGCAGAGTAAAATTTTTGTCTCGTATAAAGACACTAGTGTTAAAAAATTTTAACCGGTAACATTAGTAAGTGACTCATTAAAATATTATCGGAAAAATGCATTAATTTGGAGCGTCGATGCAATTTGCGTCATTTCAATTTAATTAAAAAATTATAAATATAATTTTACATTTTTTAATCTTATTACTATGACATTTAATTCTATTTATAATTTTTTTTAATAAATGAAATTGACATTTTGATTTTGCATTGACGCTCAAAATCAATACAGTACATGCTGCATTGACACTCCAAATCAATTTACATGTTAAATAATATTTTCATCAATGAAATTTTTTTATTTTATCGCATTAAGAATTTTTTAACAAACGTGTCTTTTTACTATAAATAATTATTTTAAACTACATTGACACTTAAAATCAATGCATTATTTTTTTAATTAATATCTCTTGATCTAGTCACCCGATTTTTATGGAATTTTGATATGTCTTTAAAATTAAAACCTATTTACATTATTATTATTATTGATATTGTAATTTGTGTCTGCATGAATAAATAAAAAACTAAAAATAGAAAAAAAGTCTGCAAATTATAAAGTTGTACTTAGAAATAATGGAGATTTAAACAACAAAAAAAAACACTAGTTTTAATTAATTGTAATGTTAATTATAATTATTAATATGAAATTGCATTGATACTAAAAATCAATTTACTTCTTAAATAATGTTTTGATAAATAACTGTGCTTCAGAACTAACTGAACTAAAATTTTAAGAATTTTAATGACAAATAAATTACTCCAAAAAAATTTAGGTAAAAAATGGACATGTAGAGAAAAAAGGAATTTTTTTTAATAATTTTTCGGAACAAATTTCTTGAAAAAAAAAAAAAAAATAAAAAAAAATTGTCAAGTAACTTTAACATCATTATAAAATATAATTTTACAATAATAATAAATGATACTAAAGTTAGCCGACGTTTTTAATTATTTGATTTTTTTTTAATAATTAAATTAAAACAAGAAAACATTTTTAAAAAATTGCACTTACAGTTTTAAAAGTTTTTTACAAGTGACATTTTTTAAAAATTTTTTTGTAATAATAATAATAATAATAACAAAAAAATTTCATTCAAAAAAAAAAAATTAGCAATTTCCTTAAATTTAAAATGTAAAAATAATTCATAAGCCACTCCAATATTATACTTTAAAATCTCGAGCTTATAAATTTCCCATAACTCAAAAAGTTCTTTAGAACCTTAAATTTTCCACATTCTCCATTTACAATACCTCAACACACCTATTCTCCTCCATACCTACATAAATATACCTCTCTAAAGGTATTTACACAGAGATATCTACCTGAAGAAAGATAAAAATACAGTAAACTCACCTAAAGTTCCGCAGAGTAATCCCAGCACTATGCTCCCTATGACAACTCCCCGTGTCCCGGGACATTTCCAGCTCTCAATTTTTCTCCCCATCACTAGTCCTCTTAAAACTTAAAACCAAAGCTCCAAATCACCTGCTTGTAATTTTTAACAAAACTCTCAATCACAAAACCTTCACCGTACTTAAATTCACAAAACCTCCAACAACCTTGCACATGTTTATTCTCTAAATCACAGATTTATCTTAAAAAATATTCCGCCAATATTTGAAGCTCCAGCCATTTATTCAACTAAAAAAAAAAAAAAAAAAAAAATAAAATAAGAGAAATATAACGATCTTTTACCGAAGTATAATAATTAAATAATCTGATTATAATTATAATAATAAAAAAATATGTATCCGGTGTTCGCGTGCCGCTTAATAATTATTCATTCTAATCTATTCTCCGAAGTTGAATTATTTAGAGAATTCGAATCTAAGAGAAATCATAAATTTAGCAACCGAGTAATGTAATCAATCAATTAACTGTCTGTTTAAGACCAATAAACTTATTATCCATCGGATATTGATTTAAATAATATTTTCTTAGGTTGTTATCCAAATCCCAAGTGCGGAAGTTGTCATTCATTATTAACTATTAACACAATTACCTCTTTTATTCCATTTTACCTATAATTACAATGATATAAATTATAAAATGTTAAATCCAAGATAAAAAAATTAAAAATAATTTTAAATTGATGTAGAAATAGCAACTATGTTTAGTTGTCAGACAACGCTAGGTATATCATCTTCTTTATGTTACTGACAAATTACATTCGTGCGACATATTTTTATTTTTAGATTTTATAGTGTCACTTAAACATGTTACTTTGTTGCTTTAAAATAAATGTAAACAATAATTAATATTTTATTATTATTACTTAATAATTATTTAAAAAAAAACCTTTAAGTTTACCAAAGTAATTTTCAATATTTAACTAAAAAATAAGAGGAAGGAAAAATAAAAGTAACAACAGAATAAATATATATTGATTTAATTATATAAAAATTTAAATAAATAAAACATTGATCATTTTAGAGACAAAAATGAAGGCATTACACATAAATACTATTGTCTTTACTTTCCGAGAATGATTTTACGTCCAGCACCCATGTTTTGTCCAGCTTGGCTAGCGCCTTTGTTTGATCCAGCTTGTAATCCAACGATTGTCTGTCCAGCGCGTAAAGTTTCTTCAGAAAAGTCGCGCTTGCATTCTTCAGAGGGTTTGGGTCCTAGGTAAGGTCCTTTCCATTCTGGGTGTAAGTAAGTCTGTAAAAATGTTACTTATTAATTGACAAGTCTATAAAAAAAAAAAAAAAAAAAATTCAATTAAAAACAACAATAATAATAATAAAACCACTTGTTAAATTTTATACACACCCAACTGTCACTTGAGAATTCTTCAAATTTTTTTTTTTATTTTAATTTTTATAAAAAATTAATTAAAAAAAAAAAATTATTTATAAAAAAAAAATTTATCAATAATCTGACACGACTCATCAATAAAACCTGAATGAGTCTTTGAACGTTCTCAATCTCACTTCAATAAAAATTTACAACACTTCACATACATTTATATATATATATATATATATATATATATATATATATTTAATTTAATATATATTCCGCGAATATGTGACTATAGAACACGCGACGCCAATCGAATGACGCGAGGCAAGGCACGGATTCAAGTATGACAACGGACAACGACGGCCGACGACGCCCGTTTATATTTAAGAGAAACTAAAAAACTAAAACAAAAACTTGTGACGGCTGTCTTGCTCTTAAAACTTAAATCTCCACTCGTCACTTATCACTGTTTAATTTTTTTAATTAATCCAGTAGGCAGATAGTAATAGTAATAGTAAGGAGTAGTAGTCATACTCTATATGATGATGATGATGATACCGACTACACCATACAAATACAACTGGTCGGCGCTCTGCTTACTGTACTTGCTGGTTGGCATGGTACATATAATGGAGACAAAGATGGAGGAATGCTGGTAGTTGGAGAGAGGGAGAATGAGTGTGCTGTGCTGAAGGTATTTAGTAGTATTCTAGTATAGTGCTTGTATTGTAGTGTACTATACTATGTTGACTGTTGAATGCTTGGAAGAAAAAACAGTGATTAATTTTTTTTTCCCACCCCTACAAATAAATTTTTGAGCGGATGACTCACGGGAGTAATGGCTCGGAGACCAGAGAAAGGTGACTGGTTACTGCTACAGGTAATTCTTGTACAGTTTCTGCGCAGGACGCAGTTGGTGAGTGGCGGCTGGTGCGCAAGCGCGAATATTTAGCGGGAGGTTTTCAAGTTTTAAATTTAGTGCTTCATTAATTTAAGTGACCTACATAATTATAATACTAAAGTTAGTCGACATTGTTAATTTTTTGAGTTTTTTTTTAATTATTTAATTAGAACTAAATAATATTTTTTTTAAATTGCACTTATAGTTTTTAAAGTTTTTTAAAAATGAATTTTTTTTTTAATTTTTTGTAATCATTTTTTTAATAAAAAAAATTCTAAAAATTTTTAGATGTCGGCTAACTTTATTTTCATAACATAATTACGTCACAGCCAATCCATAGCTTGTCTTTACACTAAAATTTATGACACTGAAGTTAGAAAAATTTTTTGATTTTTTTTAATAATTAAATTACAACTAAAAAGATATCTATAAAAAATTGCACTTATAATTTTTTAAGTTTTTTACATGTGACAATTTTTTTTTAATTAAATTTTTTTCAAAAAAAAATTTTGAAATGTCGGCTAACTTCATTTTCATTAAAATTTTCATTTTTTATAATTAATTAAAAAAATAAAATTGTTGATCAAAAAATTATCAGAATATTCTTCCAATAAATAATTCTTCAATTTATAATATAAATTTTTATTGATAAAAATTTAACGCAAGTTTTCTATTAAGAAGAAATATTATTATTAGTTTGTTCCAATTGAGGTTAATTCATCAAAAATGAAAGAAATTTATTATCTTATATTAATTCTTTAATTTATATAAAATCAATATAACTTCTCTATTAAAAAATAATTTTCTATTGCACGCCTCATAAGCGAAGCGGATGAGGTAGTGCTCTACTCTCGCCTTACAAAAATCAAGATTTTTTGAACTAAAATTATTGTCTATTTATTTTCTATCGCACTTATAGAATAATATTTACACATAAATTTCATGAAAAAACACTAGTTTCAACGCATAACATTTTTAAAAGACATTTTGCTTTTTAAATAAATAAAAAAAATTATTCCGAAGAAATTGCATTTTTAGACCGCATTGATCCTCAATATCAATGCAATAGTCTTAATAAATTTCAGTTAGTAACTTTTGTTAGTAATATTGTATTATAATTTGAATTGAAAGTGTCCGCGTACGATAAATGTCGATTCTGAACTGTATTGACGTTCACAATCAATGCACTACTTTAAATAAATGTTGCAATTCGTAATGTTTGTTAGTAATATCGGGTCAAATTTTTAATTAAAATCGCTTCTGTAAAATAAATGTCATTTATACCGCATTGACACTCACAGTCAATGCAGTTAATTTTTTTGCGATATTTCAGAAATTAATTATCCGATTTATTTGAAATTTTGATATGTTATTTGGACTGAAATACAACATAAAGTAATAATAATAACCTTGAGCCAAAGAGAGGTAAAATAAACTTAAATAAATAAATAAAAAAGTAATATACAATTACCAGGTTATAATATATTTTCGAGTGAACTTTACATATTTATAATAACAATTATAATTATACGAGTGTTTTAAACTCGAAATAATCACTGTAGATCATTAAATAATAATCTGGTGTTGTTGTTGAAGTTGTTGTTATGGTAAATAACAAATTTGACTATAATTGTTCCATAAAACTTTTACTTCATTATTTTCTCCAGCTCCCTTATTTCAGCTGAAAAATAAAACAAAATTTTATGAGTTATTATTTAAACTTAGAAAAATAAAAAATAAAATATTAGCTTACACACAAATCTAATGAAAAAATGACAACGCTGTCGATATTTATTTTTTAAAATTCATCAATTTATTTTGTTATTTTGAAATATAATAATAATATAGTAATTATTATATTAGTAACAACGTTACCAACTTATTATTACCAATTAATCATTCACACGTCTATAAATACTTATAAGATTAGTGTAACAAAAGAAAATTAATAAATAGCGCGTAAAATCAACCAAAAAAAAAAAAAAAAGAAAAAAAATAAGATATATTATTTATAAATATGTTTAGATTTATATTTTTATCTTTATTATTTTTAATCGATTATTTATTAAATTTACCAAGTTAAATAATTGTCGCATAAAGCTTTCCTCAATTCAAGACACTGGATTAATCATGACATCACTGAGATATTATATATATACTTTGTTTGCTATAATTATAAATTTTATAAATTTATAAAACACACACATTTTATTCAGTTTTAATTGAACAATTTATACCAGCAATAGTTTTTTTTTTTTTGGTAAACTTAAACACACCGACGCCTATTTAATTAATCCAGTTAATCACCAAATTAATTAGCTAGTCTATTATTAATTTAATTACCTATATTTTATTTACATTTATTATTATCATAACGATAACAAAACAAAACATCTATGTATGTCCTACTTAATCAATTATAATTATATAATAATTAACTATTGTTCTTATAATTATAATTAACATTACAATTTATTAAAACTAGTGTTTTTTTTTGTTGTTTAAATCTCCATTATTTCTAAATGCAATTTTATAATTTGCAGACTTTTTTTCTATTTTTTTTTCTGTTTTTAGTTTTTATTTATTCATGCAGACGCAAATTACAATATTAATAATAATAATAATGATAATAATAATAGGATTTAATTTTAAAGACATATTAAAATTTCATGAAAATCGGGTGGATAGATCAAAAGATATCAATTAAAAAATAATGCATTGATTTTGAGTATCAATGCAGTTTAAAATAATTATTCTGCGTAAAAAGACAAGTTTGTTAAAAAATTCTTAGCGCGATAAAATTATATATATATATATTAATAATAATAATAATAATAATAATAATAATAATTAACAACAATGATGAAGTGTTCTAAACAGCGCTAGGACTAGTGCTAAGGATAAAAGTTTGTTTAATTATTGAATGGATAAATTTTTAAAAAATTTTCCTTTATGGGCCGACACTCAATGAAGAAATAAAAATAATAAAGAAAAATAATGAAGAAAGAAAAACAGTGTATAATATAAATGAATAAAGCGTTAATTATTTGTTGTTTAGATAATTATTAGTAGATAATTATTCTAGACGTTAGTGGGGTGGCGGGGGTTCCGTTGACTGGTTCCGCCCGTCGACGGACCGGACGGGTTTTCGCCGAGAAGAATTTGTCACATTGACGGAGTTAACGCCGCTGGTAACGTTAACACCTCGAGTGGTTAAGTATGGCGGCTGCGAGCCGGCGATTGTTGTCGAGGACTCTCGGATCGTTCCGGTTCCCGTGTTACGGGTTGGCGGTAATGGCGGCAGTGGTTGCTGCAGTACCTGGTTAGGTTATGTATGTTATATTTTATGATTACATTCATAATTATCATTAATAATAATAATATATATTAATTAAACAAAATTGATTAAGGTAGAAGCACCAATTATTGACATGGGTCCAATTATTAAGGAGATTCGAGTGTAACTTATGAGTCAAAGTAATGTTTAAATTTTTTTTTACTTTCAGTCTTCCCAATATTCGTCAAAATTCTTAATTTAAATTTAAAACAATTCGAACAATTTAATAATTGATGATTTTTACTTATTTAATAAAATAAAGTAATAAAATGACTTTGGTATTTATTACTTGCCGGAGTAAATAAACAGATTTGGCAACAGCGCGTTTGATTATACCCATACAGAGACGTGGATGAGTGTGCGAGTTAAATAATTCTCTCTTTCTGTAACTATATTTCTATCCTTTTCTCTTTTCTCAGCTGTTGACGCGACGTTGCCAAATCTTTATTCGAATATATAGCTGACGATAAACGAGTCAAAAACATAAAATTAAACTTTAAATAAAGGTAAGGTAAAGTACCCAGTACTTGAACACTTCTAAAAATGGGACCAGTAGTTGAACAGACTTTTAGAATTGCTGTAATACAAAATCTGTATGTATATTATGAGTCATATGCGCATGTTATAATTATTCAATGATATAGTAATTGATTTTGGTAAGTTTTTTCAATTATAAATCAAAACAATTACATTTTTGTTAACTTTAAAGTTGACATGTCGAGAATCGCCGATAGATGCTATTTTTTTCATGAAAAAGGTACTAAACCGTAAACCGAACAATCAGTAAAAAAAACGGTATATCATCATTTTAAGTGAAAAAAATTGTACCACCCAATGAAATAGTCTTTTCTAAATAATACATATTTTTTGCAAAGACATAAACTATAATTTTTATATTAGATTTTAGCGTTCAACTATACCTCCCAATTTTCAAAGTGGTACCCAAAACTTGAACAAGCTGGGGCCGTATAATTTTAACAGCACTCTAACCTTTAATAGGTTCATAGACTAGTGATCAGTATTGTGATTTGTATTAATTACTGCAAATTAAATAAGTTTTATAACTAAAAATTAGTATAGTTAAAAATAATTGAACGTCTTGAATTGAGTTTTTTTGATTTATAATTGAAAATTTACTTTGTCATTCATAAAAAATGTAATTAAAAAATTAAATACAAATATTTCTCATTTTTTAATGAACATATTGAATATCCACAGTATTATTTTTAATATTATTCAATAATATGTTATAAATCTTTGAATATTTCAATTAAACGTTAAAAAATTTTGGTGTGCCTATTGCCATATATTTAATTAGTTCAACTACTGCTCCCAGAGTGTTCAACTACTGCGGCTTGTCAGAATTGATTGTTCAACTACTACTCCTTTCATAGTCTATCTTAAAAACGTTGTCAAATTATAAATATTCAATTATTTGCGTTATTTTGCACTTCAATCAATTCAAAATTGTTTATATTTTCATGAAAATCACTAATTTGAACTAATAATTACCTCTTTATATATTAAAAGTAGGGTCAAATACGTTTTACTTTGAAACCTGTTCAACTACTTGGTACTTTACCTTATTTCAAAAATTATATCGGTAATGTATTATTATTAAATTGTTTTTATATCTTGCAATTATCCAAATTTCTTGTGTATAGTTTTTTATTCGTTAAAGTTGGGAGGTTAATATTGAAAAAAATAATTAGTCTCGACTAAAGTTTGTCCGCCATAAGAACCCGTGTATAAGGAGATAAAAAATGTGATTTTTGAAATTTAGTATCTATGTAACTAAACGGTGAATCTTTTTAAAATTTTGGGATTAGATAAATTACGTATTTATTCATACGTATACTTAATTTCAAAGTTAAAAGTTGGAAATTATTTTTCACATTAGATTCGCTCGACCCTCCTTAATAACAATCGTAATTATTTATGCAATCTTTGGAATTAATATAATTTTTATAAAATTAATTGTTGGGTTAAATGGAAAATATTTATTGATAAAAGAAAAAAGGTTAGCTCGAGTTTGTTGAAACAACTCCTTAGTGTCTGATTCATAACCTATTTTGGTTAGACAACTACTATTTTAAAACCCTCTTTTTTAATTATTTTTTTTATCTAATCACATTAAACTTTGTTTGTTTATAAATAAAATAAATATCGAACAATCAACAATATAATATAATATTTACAATCTATTTAATGGTTATTAATTTTAAAATAATGGCTCTTAATAATTGGTAGATAAAATATATATATGTTCAGTAGGATCTGTTATTGTTAGGTTAGGTTTAAACAGCGCCTTTAACCTAACTTTTTAGACCCCAACAAAATACGTCAGCAAGCTTTAAAGCAACTTAAAATATACAACATTTTATTTTATTAAATATACTCTTAATTATTGCTATTACTAATTAAAACTTTATCTTTTTATTTTTATTTAATAAATTTATTTTTAAAATCTTTATGAATTATTTTAATGATAAATAATTAATGAATATTAATTTAATATAGTTGAGTATATTGTATGGGTGTAAATAATTAGCGCAGGTACCTGTCACTAATTCGATCAGCTGATTGTTGTCAGACTGTCAATAATTGGTGTGTCGTCCGAGTGATTGATTTTATCAATATAAATAAATAATTAAATTAGATAAATTACTATAAAAAAAGCTTGAATTTTCTATTGAAAAAACTAATTAATAAAACCATCTTAATTCTAAATATGGAACAAAAGATTGTAATCTTAGTCAGGTCTTTTAGATTGTCAATAATTGGCGCTTTTACCTAAATTCTTGTAAATTAATGAGGAAAAAACTCACCAACGGCGGAGGAGGTAAGACGCTGTGCATAATTGTCTGAATATTAGCTGATGGAAGTCCAGCTTGGGTTTGCAAGTTGGTAGCGAGGCTGCTGGTAGCAGTGGTATGCGTATTTGAGGCTACTGTATACTGGGATTGTGTTTGTGGTGAAGCTTGTCCAGGTGGCGCTGAAGTGACAGGTTCCTGGGGTTCCCTGGGAGCTTCTGGCACAGATGGCGGTGAATGACAAGACTGGTTCTCTTCTAGAGGTTTGTCGTCCTTGTCCTTGTCTTTGTCTTTATTACTTTCAGCAGAGTCACTTAAGGTTGTGGTGCAAGTTTCTTCACTCGTTGTCGAAGTTCTCAGCAACTTTTTTAGCGCTTCTAATGCCGTCTGTGACTCTAACTCGAGCTGCTGTTTTTCTAATTGTTCTGTTAATTCGGTTACCGTGTGACTGAGAGTTCCAAGTACTATTTCACGCACAAATAAACTACGATTTGCATTATCACGTTCTATGTTATGAAGTTGGTTTTCTGATAGGCTTGTTGTAATGCATCTGAAAGAAAAAGAAGAAAAATTAATCATTTTTTTAGAGAAAAAATTTTATTACATTGATTTTTAGCGTCAATGCAGTAAAAATATGGAGCTAATTTTTGAATAAATTTTGGTACTAAATTTCAATACAATGGTACTAAACAATATTTCTAAAAAACTTAAAATGATATAAAGAATAAGTAGTATTAGATTGATTTTTAGTATCAATGCAGTTGGAAAATTGCCTTTGTAGTGTAAAGGAGACTTTATACAAAGATATCATTACCGTTTTACAGATAAGTATTGAAAAAAAAAAAAATTAAATTAGTGTACAAAATAGTATTGCATTGATATTGAGCGTCATTGCAGTAAAAATATAGCAACAATTTATTGAATAATTTTTGTTACAGTACAACCTGGTTATAAGTTACTCCGGATGATCTACTCACTCTCACGGCAGTTACATCTATATATGAAATATTTCATGAAAGTAGAAGGGAGAAAAAAAAATAGCTTATAAGCAAGTTGCACTGCACTAAATTTCAATATCATGATACTGAACAATATTTCTAAAAAATTTCAAAGAATGTATGAAATACTATTACATTGATTTTAAGCGTCAATGTAATTTAAAATTTGCGTTTATAGTGTAAATGGAACTTTTTACTGAGATATCATGCCGACCGTTCTACAGATGAATATTAAAAAAATAAAGTATTGTATAAAATTGTAATACATTGATTTATAGCGTCAATTTAGTGAAAATATAGCACTAGTTTAATGAATGATTTTTATTACTAAATTTCAATACAATGGTACTAAACTATATTTCTAAAAAACTTAAGATGATATCAAGAATAGTATTACATTGATTTTTAGTATCAATGCAGTTCAAATACGAAATTTGCCATATAAAAAAAACTTGGTATTGAAAATTCAATAATATCATTGTATTAAAAAATATTTTAAAACAAACTTGAAATAATGTATAAAATAGTATTGCATTGATTTAGAGTGTCAATGCAGTTTTTGTACATAGCGTAATAGAGGTCTGTTATTAAAATTTCAATATTATATATGAATATTATTACAAAATTCACAATAGTGTATAAAATAATGTTACATTGATTTAGAGTGGCAATGTAGTTATATTCAACATTGTCGTTGTAAAGGAAATTTTATTATTATATTGCAGATGAAAATTCGTGAAAAAACGGCAAATAGGATTATATTGATTTCAAGTGCCAATGCAGTGTAAAAATTGCATTTATTGTGAAAAAAAAAAACTGATGATTGAAATTTAAAGACTACAGTACTGATAAATGTTTTAAATAAAACTGAAAATAGTAAGAAAAATGGTATTACATTGATTTTGAGAGTTAACGCACTTCAATCGCACAATTTATTTTACAAAGGAACTTTTTATTGAATTTTTAAGACGATTTTATTGAAAAACATTGTTGGAATTATTGAAAGTTGTAAAAAACTGAATTACATTGATTTTGAGCGTCAATGCATTTTAAAAATTGTTATTTTTGTGTGGAGGAACTTTAAATTTAAATTCCAATGCCATATTATTGATAAATATTATTATAACTACTAAAATAGCGAAAAAAATAGGTAGTTGCATTGATTTTGAGTGTCAATGTATTCCACAAGTGTCAAACATAATATAAAAATATTTATTTATCAAAAGTTCGATGTGAAATTATTAATTTTGATATTGCTGAGATAAAATAAAGTTATTTAAAATTTCAACTAACAATTCAATAAAATTACATAAATCCCTGATTAAGAAATTTAATTTGAAACGATTTAAAATAATTTGAAAGCATCTGATTTTAATACTATATAGATATGCAATTAACATGAAAGTAATCATTTCAAATTATCTTTTTGAATCGGGGATAAAATTTAAGGTTATAATTTTACATAACCACAAAACTAATAAAAGCTGCCAATAAAAATTGACTAATAATTTCATCTACTTTTGGCAGCTTAGTAATTTTATTTATAAATAAATAAACCAAGGCTATCATAACTATTAATACCTTCAATCATGCCATCGTAAAATACTACGATTGAAGATACACCCAGCAATCAATAGATAAATTAAATAAAAAAAAAAAATTACCTAGGTAACAAAAACATAGAGTTTTGTGAATTGGCAGACGATCCGCTGGACGGGTTAACATTACTCGTATTGTTATTGCTCGATGAACTGTTAGCAACGACACCTGCCATTGTCGAGTGATGATGGTTCCCACCAGCACTACCAGCAGTACCAGAACTAATTCCGCTACCACCAGCACTTCCACTGCCGCTGGTGCTGCCAATAGCGCTGCTACTGGCACCACTTCCACTTGCGGCACTTCCAGTTCCGCTTGTTCCACCGCTGACAGAACCAATCGCCTGCGGTTGTCTTCTGGGCAGTCGCTCCAACTGATGTCTCGTAGCAGCCTGATATATGAATAATATAAATTAATTAAAAATAGATTAATTTATTACATAATTTCAAGAAAAAAGTTGTATATTTTTTAATTTTATTGTTTGTTAAAAGTTTAGCTGAAGTGATTAAAAGAAAATAATACAAAAATATTTAAATAATTTATTTGTCCTGGTAATTTTTAAATTAACTTATTTTTTAATTTAAAATTCAAGCGGCAGTGACGTAGTATTATATCCGGCGCGCAACAGCATCTTACAGAGTTTTAAAACTATATCCATGTTTATGTTGTCTTCTTAAATGAATAAATAAACGTAAATAAAAGTAAAAAAAATATTTTAACGAAGAATAAAACAATTATTTGTGAAAAATAATAATTATTAAAAAGCGCGGGCAGATAAACGCTGACCGATATTTAACAACAATACTTCACTTACACCCGGACAAGTTATAAGTCTTGTTTCTTCAACCCGACATCAACCATATTTTTTTATTTATTCGATATTAATTTTCATTTTTTGTTCTTACCGCAACGAATATAATTACGTCACAATCATAACTTGTCTTTACACTAAAATTTTCATTTTTTATAATTAATTTAAAAAATAAAATTATTAATCAAAAAATTATCAGAATATTCTTCAAATAAATAATTCTTCAATTTATATGTTAATTTTTATTGATAAAAATTTCTCTATTTCAATGGTAATTTAATGAAAAATTCTTACCCTGACTTGTTGGCGTTCCAACTGCAGTTGCATCTGCAACTGTTGTAATTGTGTAGTCTGGCCAGTGCTGGCTCCAGTACGTCTCACTCCAGACAACTGTGACAATAATTCGGCGATCGGGTCTATACTGTCACGGCTGCTAGGACTCAGTCCTCCGGATGAACTGAAAAGCATGTTGGACCTGAAGGTCCTGTCGTCACTAAACAGTTATAAGATAGAACGAAAAAAAAATAGTAATACTTAAAATTTTCACCAATAAATCCCTTTTTGATTTTTAGGTTAGATATCTTTTAATGGAATTTATGAGGTAGACTTCTGTTTTTTTTTTTTAACATTAATTAATAAGATAAAAGCGCCAATTATTGACAATGTAAAAGACCAGACTAGGATTACAATCTTTTGTTCCATATTTAGAATTAAGATGGTTTTATTAATTAGTTTTTTCAATAGAAAATTCAAGCTTTTTTTATAGTAATTTATCTAATTTAATTATTTATTTATATTGATAAAGTCAATCGCTCGGACGACACACCAATTATTGACAGTCTGACAACAATCAGCTGATCGAATTAGTGACAGGTACCTGCGCTAATTATTTACACCCATACAATACACTCAACTATATTAAATTAATATTCATTAATTATTTATCATTAAAATAATTCATAAAGATTTTAAAAATAAATTTATTAAATAAAAATAAAAAGATAAAGTTTTAATTAGTAATAGCAATAATTAAGAGAATATTTAATAAAATAAAATGTTGTATATTTTAAATTGCTTTAAAGCTTGCTGACGTATTTTGTTGGGGTCTAAAAAGTTAGGTTAAAGGCGCTGTTTAAACCTAACCTAACAATAACAGATCCTACTGAACATATATATATTTTATCTACCAATTATTAAGAGCCATTATTTTAAAATTAATAACCGCTAAATAGATTGTAAATATTATATAATATTGTTGATTGTTTGATATTTATTTTATTTATAAACAAACAAAGTTTAATGTGAATAGATGAAAAAAATAATTAAAAAAGAGGGTTTTAAAATAGTAGTTGTCTAACCAAAATAGGTTATGAATCAGTCACTGAGGAGTTGTTTCAACAAACTCGAGCTAACCTTTTTTCTTTTATCAATAAATATTTTCCATTGAACCCAACAATTAATTTTATAAAAATTATTTTAATTCCAAAGATTGCATAAAAAATCTATGATTGTTATTAATACCTTAGAAAATTAAATAAATTTTTAATTAGAGTCTTAATTATTGGACCCGTGTTAATAATTGATGCTTCTATCTTAGCTAATAAATTATTTATATAAATATAATAAAAACAGCAGTCTTAAGTGAAAATGATTAAACATGATCATGAGTAATAAGCCTTGTTAATACCGTCTAGTTCGCTGACCACCAACACCACGAGAAGAGTGTGGTATTCGTCGAGGACCGTGCCGAGAAGATGTCGGCTCGTCTAAGAAAGATATCAAATCTCTAGGTCCGCTGCGATGCTCCGCAGTCAAGTGATTCGCAAAGTCATCTGTCACGTGGTTCGGATCACCACCCGGTAGTGATGCACACACCGGACATACCTGTAATGCAGTTCAATTTAATTAGCAAAAATTTTTAAATAAAACAAAAACTTATTTAAATTCAAATTTCGCGCCTAATTTTAAATTTCAAGTAAGATGTCGCTAACTTTATTCTATCACTGTTAATGCTCATGTTTAATGGCGGCGGAGTTTTTAGTCCCAGTTTTAAGATTTTTTTGTCGATTATTAATTAACTATCAGGATTTACTTGATGATTTTTTGTAGGTGTGTTCCTCTAAGTGGTATCAGTTCAATAAAAAAAGAATTATATCAAATTAAGGTAGTACTACCGTTACCACAAGAGTCAAATTCCAAGACCTAACCTTATTTGATCAACGCAGTAGATTTCCCTATACTAAATGGCGTTGGAGAAAGAGAGACAGAGATAAATTTTGAATGTTTTTTATTAACAAATATTCTCATATTCTCGGAAACCATACTGATTGTTATTAAATATGTTCTAGATGTTATTTTCTCTCGCTGTCTTAATTTTTATAAGAATCTGAATATCCAGTTTTGTAAAATAAAATAAACTCTGTAATTTTCCATAAGGATCAATGGTAAAGGCAAAAATATGTAAATATTAATATCTTTTTTTTCAGTTCTCGGTAGGCCTCCAAAAATTTAAGTGGTTAATTAAGATATGGGGCATTTCATGTGAAATGGGAAAATTACTAAAATGAAAAAATTTCTTTAATTCGTTATAATTTATTATGAAAAGTCTATATTTTACTAATTAGTAAAGAAAATTTTTTTTAATCAATAAGAAAATCAATTTTTTTCTCCTAATAACTTTTCAGCCGTACTAACTTGTATTCGGGACAAATGTTGTTTTAATAGTTTTAAGAACAAATTTTTTTATGTTCATTATTAATTAACACCTAAGTTTATGAAGATCGTGTTGTCAGCATGCTAAATCCTTTATTTGTGTTTTTTAATTATTTTTTTTTCAATTATCCTAAATAATTTATAGTTAAATATACAAACAATAATGTTCCTAAGGTTGAAATAATATAAAATTCTTTTTAATAAACAACTTGATGTACAAATTTTGTACTTGTCCCACCAGTCGCAATAAAAAAAAATTTTTTAATTGTTTCTACCTATGTAATCAGTCTAATTCTTCATAATATTGAATGTTTGTAGGATAAATTTTGTATTGAGAGGGAAGTATTTTTTAAAAGTTTAGTGGTCGAACTGAAATTCGACTTTAAGTATACCGCAGTAAGAGAGAAGGATTTTTCGATGTTCCACCAGTCACACTCAGTCAAATGATAATTACGAGAAACTTAAAAACTAATCGAGGTTTTTGACAAAGGGATGTTGTTAATTAGTTATTCTTCTATATTATTATAAGATAAATTTGACTATAGAATAAGTTTTAGTCACATAATTATAGCTTATAATCGATGGAATTCCAGAGTCAAATGTTCCACCAGCTACTATGAAATGCCTTATATTATTATGTACCTATATGCCAAGTTTCATCAAATTCTAAAACCGGTAGTACTACCTTAACGATCCAGAAATTAGATACTGACCACTTCAAATGTAGTGTCCGGGTGATCAGATGCTACATGTTCCTGTAAAGTTGCTTCGGTGAACCCCATTTTGGTACAGTAGGGACAAGTCAGCGACTGAGGTTGCTCGACACTTACACCTTCACCGCCGTAATAAAGTTCTGTAATTAATAAAAAAAAAAAAGAAATTAAAATTTGTTGGAAGAAAAATTTATTGAACAAGTTTGATACTGGATAATTACCAAAATCAGTTCTTGTTAATATGCATTGCATTGGGTGATCTGATAAGTGCCGCGTTGTTGTCGCTCCAGCTTCATAGCAGCTAGCACATAAATCATAATCGTAGCACACTAGGCACTTGTATCTGCGACCCCGAAAGTTTCCTTTTAAACAGGAGTCGCAACTTACTCCTGAAAAATATAATTAATTATTAATAAATAGTAGTTAAGAATATTTTGTAAAGAAGTTTAGTCATACATTTATTTTAACAAAAAAAATTTCTAATAATAATTATTTAATGATTTATAATATTTAACATTTAATTGTTTTGTTAACTAATCTATCTTTAATAAAATTTTTACTGATGAATATTGATTTATTTAATTGTAAAAATAAATTTAAAAAAATTTTTTTTTTAAATCAAGACTAAATTCTCAAATTTTCATTTGCAATTTCAAATTTTGTTAATTTTTTTTATTAATTAGTAACATAAAATTTTTTTTTTTAATAATTTATAAGAAATAATTTTCTTATGGGTAACAAAAATATAAAAAAAAAAAAATAAAAATTTTGAAACGTATTTTTTTTAATCATAAAATTATTTTAAAATTTTCCAGATCTAAAAAATTTTTCAAAAAAAAAAATCTAATAAATTTTTGACATAAATTTTGACACTTGAAAATTTTTCTTAAATAATAAACGAAGCCTAGAAAATTATTAAAAAAAAACTGCGTTTATAATTTTTCAAAGCTTCTAAATAGGAAATTTCAAAAAATAAATTTTTTTTTGCTACAACTAATTTCCTAAAAATCACAAAGTTAAATGTCTCAATTAAATTTTTACAATTTAACATTTAAATTTTAAAATTAAATAAATAATTAAAAACTAATCTATCCATAAAAAAATTGCCTAATTTTCTAAACCTTCCCATCAAAAATAATTTTCTAACTTTCCTTCACAAAAAAAAACACTTCCCAAAATTTCTCAACACCAACAAAAAAAACTGATCCAACTAAATATAAGCAAGTAACATCACCACCATTTAAATTCCTCGCTCACAATCAGACATAACCACAAAAAAGCCTCCATTTAAATTACAAACAACCAAACAATAAATCCCAGAAATATAAATAAAGTCTATAAATATCATAAGGACGTTTATAAAGAAAATCAATTGTCTCTTAGCTT
Source organism: Cotesia congregata (assembly GCA_905319865.3). Taxonomy (NCBI): domain Eukaryota; kingdom Metazoa; phylum Arthropoda; class Insecta; order Hymenoptera; family Braconidae; genus Cotesia; species Cotesia congregata. Next base: position 9,120,320 of record CAJNRD030001116.1, read on the forward strand.
CAGAACATCATCATCACATAATTATATTTTTCCTTTCAAAACTTATAATCCCCACAACTAAAAATTATGCAATTTTTCACTCCATAATTTTAGATTTCAAAACTAAAAATTATTTCTTCTTTTTTTTCCAAATGTCAAAGTTTAATTTATTTATAATTTTTTTTTTTTTTTAATTCAGATATATTCTAAGCCAACCAACCTGAAATTTTTTAAACAATTTATTAGAATTTTTTTTTTTATAATTAATAATTTGTTTTTTTCAGAAGAATTTTAGAAGAAATTGAAAATGGAGAATTTTAATTAGTATTGATAGATAAAAAAATTCTCATATATATATGTATGTGTACGTGGATATATATATATACATATATATATGTAATAATAGATTAATACATATATATAAGTAAATTAGGTACATACCTTCATGTCGACTCATTATTTTTCGTGTGTAATATCACATACAATATAAATGCGTAAACTTGGGTCACTTGAATATTTATTTAAAAAAAAAAACCTTCACTAGCTATCAATAAAAAAAAAAAATAATAATAATAAAAAAAAAATAATTAATTTTTTATTAGTAAAATAATTAATATTAATATTATTATTATTGTAAATTTAAATTGATAATTTGAAAAATAATTTTTTTTTTATTGTTATTATTATGATTATTAGAGTAAAAATTAATATTAATAAATAAATATTGAGAATGTGAAATTAACACAGTATATTTGCATTAGCAGTGGGATCACCAATGTCGAGTAGCTGGTTTAGTTGGGATGATTGGCGATTGATTATTAATAGACGAGCGAGCGGTGGGTGACAAATAAACTTGTTACACAAAATTTAAGAGTAACGTGACATTTAGAATTTTATTAACCGCACTAAATAAATTTTTCTACATGAACATGTAATGAGAATAAATTCGCTCGAGATAAAAACCTAACCCAACTAGGCTAATATCACGGAGCTCTTTAATTTTAAGTTTCTGATGTCACGACACTCTCTTTGCTCTGTTCACGCCGAATGAGAGAGGGGAGGAAGCCATTTTGAAGGGTTTTACAGAAGCCAGCAGGGGATTTAAATGGTGAAAAAGCGCGGATAAATTTGAATTATTTTAAAAGGGGTTTTTAAACGTGCGTTGATTTTGAATGTCAATGTAATTTAAAAATGATATTAAAGTCAGCTGTCACTTGACTAATTTTTAATTTTATTTAATAATTAAATTAATTCTAATAAATTATTTAAAATAATTGAATTTTTAATTTTTTTTAATTTCTATAAGTCAATTTTTTTTTTCTTATTTTTTTGCCATCATTTATTTGTTAACAAAAGTTCTAAAAATTATTAAATATCTGCTAAATTAATTTTCATAATTTAAAAAATCATTTTTAAGAAAGAAGATACTTTTTATTTGATTATTAATCTAAAAAAATTAACATTATTGTGAATTAGGATATTGATGAGGGTGCATTAATTTTGAGTGGCAACGCAGTAAAAGGTTATTTTATAAAATAAAATAAAATAATATTTATATTATCTTTATTGTTATGGTAGTCACAGTTATTGCTTATTAGGATATTGACGAGGGTGCATTGATTTTATGAAAATTAATTTTTCAGATATTTGATCATTTTATGTATTTTTTTAACAAATAAATTATGACAAAAAAAAATTATAAAAAAAACTGGCATGTAGAAATTTTAAAAAATTAAAAATAAAATTTTTTAAAAATAAATTTTTGGAAAAAATTTGTTTGTTAAATAAAAATTTAAAAATTGTGTGGTGACTACTAAATTTAATGTTGTATTGATTTTGAGTGTCAATGCATTGAATGAAGTAATTTTTGTTAATAAAATACTTTTTATTTGAATTTTGATGCTACGCAAATTATATTTATTGCTAGTTAGGATATATTAAAAAAATCAACGCATTGATTTTGAGTGTCAATGCAGTCCAAAAATTTAATTTTAACTAAAAGATTGATTAATTTAAAATTCAATAACTTAAAGTTTTAAATAGAGAAAAAAATTTTTTACATTCCAAAATTTTTAATAAATTCAAAATTTTTAAAATAATTCTTAAGTAAAATTCTAAAACAAAATTTTTTAACATCATCAAAATCATCCAAGTGGTATCAAAATTTTTTTGGTAACTTTAACAATTTTTTACTTGAAAAAATTTCAAAAATTTTTTTTTGAGGCGTCTAGTCAGCTGACATTTCTAAGATGGCGCAACAGATTAAAAAACAACAACATAACTAAACTGTCATAACTCAGTACTTGTATTGATACTCAACAAGTGAAAGGAATCCATTCTACTAGCCGGCAAACATTAAATAAAAATAATAATAACCCGTTTCTGTCTAATTGCACAATAATTTATCTGAAATGTAAGTAGATTGATTAAATACATATATAAATAGAATTATATATCTTTTCTGACTATTTTATTGATACTTTTATTCTCAGCAGTAAGAAAGTCGCAATGGCATCCAACGTTTTGGGACGTGTTTTTATTTACGGAGGAAAAGGAGCTCTTGGATCTGTGTGTGTCAGTCAATTTAAGGCCAAAAAATGGGTAATTATTATTTTAACTTTTATTTCAATATTAATTAACAGTACTAGTAATTTAATTTATTTATTATTGTGTTAATAAAATTAAATTTTTAGCAAGAGTTTTTAAAACAGCTGTTGAAATTTTTTATTTTTTTTAAATTGGGCCGTAAAATATGACAGAAAAAAATATTTTTTTTAATAAAAAATATTTTTTTATTTTTTAACTTTATAGAATAAATTTTGTAAAGTTACGTTAAGAAATTTTTATTTTTTACAATTTATCAAATTAATTTTGATTTTTTTATTTCTAAGAAATTGTCTCAATAAAATTCTTGAGTTAATTTTTTGATATAAATAATTTAATTGCTAAAAATTTTAAAATAAAAAAATGTCTAAAAAAATATTAAAATATATTATTTAAATATTTGTTAAAAAGTTAAATACGTCAGAAAAAAAAATCAACGTAGAAAATTTTAATAAATAAAAAATACAAATTTTGAAAAATAATTTGGTAAAATTAAAGAAATATTTATTCAAACAAATTCAAAATTTTTAATTGACATTGAAAAAAAAAATATTTTTTTTTTTTATCAAAAATCGCATCAATAATTTTTTTAATAAATTTCTTTTTATTTTTATTAAAATAAATCATTTTGTTGAAAATAAAAAAATAAAAAAATGTCTGTTAATTTTTATTAAAAAAAAAAAACGTCGAAATTTCAAACAATTATTGGTAAATTTTTTTCTCGATATTTTACACTAAAATTTAATTATAATTTAATACAATAAAATGATTAATTCAATAATTATTTTTGATATAATTATTAATTTGTTAAAAAATTAAGTAATATAAATTTGTTTCTAATAATTTACATTAAAATTTAATAAGTATTTATTATTTAAAATGATTAAAAGTTTCATTGATTTTTATTTAAAAAAAAAAAATTAAAAACTTTTTCTTTCAAAAATTTCTTAATAAATTTTTTAAATTTTCAGTGGGTCGGAAACATCGACATGAAAGAAAATGAGTCAGCAGACGCGAACATAGTAGTAAACAGCAGCCACACTTGGAAGGAGCAAGAGACAGCAATAATTTCCCAGATGAAAGAAATCCTCAAGGATGAAAAATTAGACGGGATAATCTGCGTGGCTGGAGGTTGGGCCGGAGGAAACGCGGCCCACAAAGACTTCCTGGAGAATAGTGAGCTGATGTGGAAGCAGAGTGTCTGGAGCTCGACGATTGCTAGTAGCATAGCTGTTCACTACTTGAAGGAAGGAGGGTTCCTGTCTTTGACTGGCGCCAAGGCTGCTCTAGAAGGGACTCCTGGGATGATCGGATACGGAATGGCCAAGGCTGCTGTTCACCAGCTCACCAAGTCCTTGGCTGACGAAAACAGCGGTCTACCTAAGGAGGCCATGGTCGTCTCTATTTTGCCGGTCACTTTGGACACTCCGATGAATCGAAAGTGGATGGCCAAGGCTGATACTACTTCTTGGACACCATTGGAGTTCGTGTCAGAGTATGTTGATTTTTTTTTTGTCTAAATGGTGTTATTATCTAAATCGTATACCTCTTTAGGCATTGAGGGTGAAAAATACCCAACATATTTTATTTTCAAATATCTTGGTCCCTAATAAAGTTAGAGAATTTGGTTTTTTTTTTTTTTAAATCAAAGCTCAAAAAATTCTCTATAAAATAGATATGGGTGATTCTCTGTAAGGGCGTCTTAAATCTATACAAAGTTGTCCGACTAAATTATTTTTGATTTTATTAGAAAAAAAATTAACAAGGGCTACAAAACTATTAACTTAATCATAATAAATAAACAGCCGAATTAATTTTTGCTTTTTCGATATTTGTGTATCTTGTGCCATGTAACATGACAGGGGACTGTTCCAGGGGACTGTTGCCAGGGGACTGTTTTTTTTCTTATCAAATTGAGAAAAATCAAGCAAACTATTTCAATGCATTCAGTTTTTTAAGTTCTCAATGAATGTTTACATTAATTAGAATAATATTAAGACTTATAGATCCATTTTTATAAATAAATTACATATAAAAATAGTTGCCAGGGGACTGAGTTTTGTAGTGGTCCAGACACATATTTCCAGCACAAACGGTGCTTTGACACTAAATAAAATGGCGATAAAGCGCTAACAGCCCTATGGTTATTAACTTAAGGCTAGTTAGATCCTTATAAACTTTACAAAAGGTAAAATAACACGCTGGATTTTTTTATTTTTGGCTTTGAACTTCTGGCAGGGGACTATACTTAAAATGCCTGGGACAGACTTCGATTTGATGAAATTAATAAAACAAATTAATTTTCAGTACTTTTCATTGAAGAAGATTGTTAGTTAACTAATTAAATTTATAAACATTATCGACCTAATTATATATTATGGACGAATAACTTAAAATTTAATCTTAAAGGTTTAATTTTGGGAGAGTCGTATCGTACTATTATAGTTTAAAATGCCGTTATTCTTTAATAAACGGTGTAAATTAATAAAGTACCGAACATTACGTTGTAACACGGCCAATAGTATATTACATACCTAGGCCAGTAAAATAAGAAAAGTCTTAGACCACATGTAATTGTTGGCCGAGGCGAAGCCGAGGTTGACAAACATGTGGTCTGAGGCTTTACTTTTTACTGGCCAAGGTGTGTATACTATTTTTCTGCTCGACGTAGCCGGAATGTGGCAACTTTGTTTAGCGCAGCGGCCAGAAAGTTGCCACTTTCCGGCCGGAGGGCAGAAAAATTTATTTCATTTCAATTTTCAATGCTCCAAATAGAAATGTTTTTTTGCTTTCATAATAAATTTTTTTTAGTAACAAAATAACAATTTTTCTAATAAAACAATGCCTGGGACAGCAAAAAACATCCTTACAGAGAATCACCCATATAATATTAAATTAATTAGTGCCAATTAAAATAGATAAAAATACTATCGAAGTTTAAATATACACAAATAATTATAACGAAATACAATTTTGGGGTGGGTACTTTTTACCCAGTGTGCTTGTCAGGGGTTAAGGTAGTTGTCGTGGTTAAGGTATACCGTCAGAAAATTCTAAATTTTTGTATACTTATTAAAGACATGATGATACAATTTTCCTAAAAATTTGAAGTCGATTGACCACCTATAACCAGAGATAAATTCAATTAAAAATTGGTGACAATAATTACCAATATTGATTTTCATTATAAAAACAGTGCAACAGTGCACTGATTTTGAGAGTCAATGCAGTATAATAACATTGTTTTTAGTGTGATACTTTAAATTTGAACTATAAAAAATAAATTATTCACAATTAACAGTACATGAGTTATTTGTAAAAAAAAAACAGTGCATTGATTTTGAAAGTCAATGCAGTATAAAAATGCCATTTTTAGGATGAAAGTATTCTAAAACTGAATTAGTCATAAGTCATAATTATCACTAATTAAGATTTTTGTAAAAAAAAATCACTGCATTGATTTTCAAAGTCAATGTAGTCTAAGAATTTTATTTTTCGTATAGATACTTTTGATTTAAATTTTAATGTTATTATGTTAGTAATCCTATTTGCTAATAATAATAGGAGTTTTGATTAAGAACTGCATGGACTTTGAGCGTCAATGTAGTCTAAAAATGTCATTTTTTTACCAACACAACTTTTGAGACCTATTTCTTTCGGATATTCACTACTTTGGTAAAAAAAATCATAAGATCAGCTTTTAAACTTCAAGAAAAAATTTCTCTAAAACAATTTTTCTCTATAAATTTGAGATTTTTTTTTGTTAATTATATATTATGAATACATACCTTTATTTCAGGATGTTCTGGAAGTGGGCAAACAAGATTGAACGTCCAAAATCAGGAAGCCTTCTGCAATTGATCACCAAGGACGAAAAAACTGAAATAATCCCCGCTTAAACTACTGAGATTTTTTGCAATCACCACGACATCATTTAATTTTTTTTTTTTTTTTCAAGACTATTCTTATAAAGTTATCATCATTAATTATAATTATAATCATAAAAAAAAAGTTATATACATTCCCAAAATATAATAAAGTTGACAATAATTGAAATTTAAGTCTAATTCATAATTAAAAAAAAAACTCAAAAAATTTATTGAATGTAAGTTTTAAAAAAATTCACTAAAATTGCCATGAAGAAAATTAAATTTTATTAATTACAAAAAAATAATCATTTTTTTTATAAATGATTATTTGTTTTTAAATTATAATTTTTAGTTTTATTGTTTTTATAAATTTTAATTAATAATTGAAATTTATTTCAGGCGTCCGAGGCTGGTTGTGACTGAAAAAAAAAAATTGAACGTAAAAAGTCAAATTTTATTCTTATAAAAAATTGTAATAGATAATTGCAATTTTTTACAAAAATTAATTTTTGATAAATTAAAAAAAAATTGGACACAAAAAATTAAATTATACTGTCATAAAAAATTATAAAAAAATTTAATTTTTAGAAAATTGATTAATTAAATAAAAATTGGACAAAAAAATCAAATTTTAGTCATGAAAAATTTCAGTAGATAATTCAAATTATTAAAAATAAATTAAGTAATTAAAAATAAAAAAATTGAACGCAAAAAATTAAATTTTACTATTCTGAAAAATTAGAATAGGTAATTATAACTAATAACAAAAATTGATTTTTAGAAAATTAATTAATTGAAAAAAATTGTACGCAAAATATCAAATTTTAATAAATTAATCAATCAAATAAATCTTAATTAAAATAAAAGAAAAAAACTTACCTGGACAACTCATGGAGATCGTTTTGCTGGTTGATGAGCGGCCATCATGAGACTGTAAAGAAAGATAAAAACTCTTGCAAAGATAAAGCAGATCAGGAGAGTAGCCAGTGGGTACAAAAAGTTGCGCCAATCCATTTTTCAATTATTTATTAATTATATAAATATAACATTAACAAAGTTTATGAGTGATTAAACTGTTGGCAGATATACAATAGACTAACAACCTGTCAGGTGTGATGTTCAAGAACAATTGATGACCACGCACTCGAGCTGAATCAGTAGGACGTGAATTTTGAGAATTAAAATATTATGAGTAAGCTTGCTGACCAAAAATTTTAATTATTTCCGGCTTGATAATATAGTTTGTTAATTCTAGGGATTAAAGTAAAATTTAATTTTAGATTTTTCTGAAGGTTTATTTAGATTTTTCAGTACAGTAGTTTTGTTTGCTGATGGATTTAGTTAGAGATCACAAATGAATAAATTTTGTGGAATTTATTCATACTATTTCTTCAAGATCTTCTGGCTGAAAAAAATTTTATTATTATTATTAATTTTATTATCTATATTATCAAGAGAATAAGAAAAATTTTGTATTCAGGATAGTCACAATGATAAAATTGTTTTATTTAGTAAAAAATTAGTATCCTTGCAAAGATCTTGACTTGAATTTGTGCCTTTTTAAAGTTTTATATAATTTTCACCGATAGTCAATTTATTGTAATAAGTATTTCGGCTGCATTCGAAAATACTCTATCTCTAGATACATAATTAAGAAATGACCTTGTATCTTGTGAACTATTGACATTTTTAAAGATATAAGCTCACCCCGACATTGCACTCATCGAGACCTTTCATTTGAGTACCCACATCAATTTTCCATATATTTTATATATTTATATATATTATATATATGTATATATGAAAAATATATCAAAAATGCAAGTGGGTACTCAAATAAAAGCTCTTGATCAGTATAACACCATGGTGAGTTTATATCTTTAAAAATATTATAAGTTGGCAAAATACAATATAATTTCTAAATTATTGACATTTTTAAAGATATAAGCTCACCACGACATTACACTCAACGAGACCTTTCATTTGAGTACCCACATCAATTTTTCATATATTTATATATTTATATATATGTATATATGAAAAATATATGAAAATGCATGTGGGTACTCAAATGAAAGCTCTTGATGAGTGTAACATCGGGATGAGCTTATATCTTTAAAAATGTCAATAGTTAAGAAAGTACAGTGCAATTTAACAAAAGTCATTATTTAATAAAACAAAATTTTATTTGTTTATAGTTCACAATTAGTCAAGGCAGTCACGTAGTGACTGCAAGGTTGCTAGTTATTATTATTATTATTGATGTCAATATTATTGTTTGTTTTAGGCGGAACAATATATCAAAATTTCATGGAAATTGGTTGAATAGAACCTGATAAATTAAAAAAAAATCAATGCATTGATTTTGAATGTCATTGCAGTAAAATGTCGTTCTTTGTAATTGTACCTTCCATTAAAAATTTTAACGCAATATTGCTAAAAATGATATTAATTAAGGCATAGACTAAAAATTACATTGATTTTGGTTATCAATGCAATTTTTAAATGTAATTTTTCGTGCAATATGAATCAAAATTTTTATTTCATTGCAATATAAATAAATTATACGATCGATTAAAACACTGACGAAAATTACATTGATTTTCAGCATCAATGCAATGTAAAAATGTCATTTTTCTTAGAGGCATTTTAATTAGAAATTTTGAGACACTAAATAAGAAAATGCAATTGATTAAGAATTACATTGATTTTGGGCGACAATGCAGTCTAAAAATCTTATTTGTCATACAGAGACACTCAAAATTCAAATTTACCGCAATATTAAGTCAAAAAAATCTCGATCAATTTAAACATCGATTTTGAGCGTCAATGCAGTCTCAAAAAGTCATTTTTCGTACCAAGGCACTCAAAATTCAAATTTTACCGCATTAATAATACAAAAAAAATTTTGACTTATCGAAACATTGATTTTTGGTGTCAATGTAGTTTTAAAATGTAATTTTTCGTACAAGGACACTTAAAATTCCTACTTTACCGCGATGTTATTTATATTAAGTTCAAATATATTCAACTATTTCTTAGAGACACTTTTGATTGGAATTTTAACGCATTAATAATCAAAAATTTTTCTGATAACAGTTTTGACTAAAAATTCCATTAATTCTGAGCGTCAATGCAGTCTAAAAATCTCATTTTTTGTACAAAGACACTCAAAATTCAAATTGTACCTCAATATTAAGACAAAAAATTTCCATCAATTTAAACATTGATTTCGAACATTAATTCAATCTAAAAACCTCATTTTTTATACAAAGACACTTAAAATTTCAATTGAACTCTAAAATAATCTAAAATAATTTATTTAATGAATAAAAAATAAAAAAAATACCTTTTTAATCTCAATTTGAATAGTTTCTTGCGAAGAAAAATTTTTTCTACCAAAAGAACCTCTAGAATAAAAACAACAACCTGCTACGACCAAAAAAATCCCACAAATTGTAGTAATTGATCCCACTGTCAAAACTAACAATATGATGCATTTTTGGCACCACATTTTTATTAAATAATTTAAAACATCCGAACTCCAGTGCGGTGATTTAAAAAAAGATTTAAATTTTTTTTACCGTTGAAATTCCCAATTATAAATTGATAAGAAACTTCTATTGACGTCAAACGACAATCTAAAACCGATATTAACAAATTTCATAGATACCAAGTTCATCTCTAATTACTAATGACAATAATTACTTCAACAAAAAAAATAAAACTGCATTCAAAAAAATTTTCAATCATTGTAAGTACTAATTTTTTATTTTTTTTTTTTTTTAGAAAATCACGTTACAAACATCAAAATATATTTATATATATATATACATATATCAATTATTAATTATGGCTTAGAATATGTTTAATACAAATTAATATAATATTTGCTTTTAAAAATCAGTTTATAAATAATAATTTGTACTGTAATAATATTAAAAAAATAATTGATCGGTAGCTTATACTTATTAATTAATTGGGACGATATTAATCGCGTTATTATAATTATTATCAATTAATCGCAGCCTCCCATATCACCGCCAAATCCGAGGTCACCTCCTACTTCGCCACCTCCAAAGTCGATCCCTGGATGACAAGCAGCGTAGTCTCCTGTTAAGTAGTGTCCAGGGTTGCAGTGATCGTTGTTTGCAATTACCATTTGGCTTATTTGGTAATTTAGAGCTGGAGTGTTGCAATCGTCGAAATTGTCTATTGTTATACCTGTAATAATAAGATTTATAAGAAATTTTGCAGTTAAAAATTGTTGTGACGATAAAAAAAAAATTACATTGATTTTGAGCGTCGATGAAGCTAAAACTGTCAATTTTTTTTGTAAAAATTTAAGCGTGGTAATACTAAAAATATTTATTAAGGATTGCATTGATTTAGAGCGTCAATGCAGTAAAAATGTGAGTAATTGTATATTAGAGCAATTTTTATAACCCTAGCGGTTTCGGTGCCACCGATAGAACTCTGTAAAAACTCGTCCGAAACTCAGCGTAACGACGGAGTATAGTCGGCGTATATGGGGAGTAAACTCGGAGTATTGTGTGCAGTTGTGACACATGAAGACAATAGTGGTTAATTGGTGATTAATTGAGATCGTTACGGTGTTTGGTTGGAATTCCGCTGGTGTTCTCATGAAGTTTTCCCCGAGTTTTATCGGTGTTTTTTCGGATTTTTTGTCAAGTTTAGTCGGCGTCTTCACCGAGTTTTTGTGGAGCTTTCCAAGAGTATTTTGCGAGTTTTATCGGAGTTTTCTGATGGATAATGAATGAAAAACCGAAAAAAATAATTCGGACAGACCGGGACTCGAACTCGGACCGTATTCCATAACAAGTCAAGGACTCAAGATGGTTTTTATTATTTTTTAATTTTTTTTTCCCATCACATATTTACTTATTTAAATAATAGTCACTGTATAACAAGAATTTTCAAGTTTATAATATTTTTAATATAATTGTTTTTTAGAGAGACGCTTCATTTGAAGACTACTAAAATATTTAAATTCAAAAATTAGTGAGTAAGTTTTATAAGGTATTTATTACTTAATTATGTAAAAAGACTAACAATGAAAATAAATAACCTTTTTCAAACCAAAAAAAAAAGGTCAAGGACTCAAGCGGTCAAGCTAGCTGAGACATTGTCCGTAGCTACTATTCAGTCACCTAATAAGACCCGCAGTAATAAACAAAACTGTCTATCTTACGAAAACCGATTAAAGTTTTAAATCACTTTATGTATTGATAAAATTCTAATTTAAATTATGATAATATTGTTTCAGTGGATCAACTGTAAACTTATGACAATTTTTTTATGATGTCATTTTTTTATGTATCGTATATTTTACTTATAAACTTCATAATATATTTATTGAATAACATATTCTATGTAGATAAATATATTTAAACTTGTAAATAAATAAATAAATTAATAAAAACTACACCATTATTGAAAAATGATTTATTTATAGTCATCTTTGTGAAATCAAATTTAATTTTCATCCCATGAAGAATTATTAATCGCGAGTAAACTCCATAAGAACACTACCAAAACTCCGAAAAAACACCAACGAAACTCTTATAAAGCTCCGCAAAAACTCGACGAAAACGCCAAAAAAACTCCACTGCAACTCCGAAAATATCCAACAAAAACGCGAGGTAAACTCCATAGCGACTCCGAAAAAACTCATCGAAAACTTTTCGAAAACTCTAATAATACACTTTTCTGACGCCGTGTCGTAACTGCACACGATACTCCTTGCATACACCTCTAAAACTCCGCGTAAACTCCGCTTATACTCCGATTAAACTCTGAGAAGGCGTATACTCCACAGTAACTCCGCGTAAACTCCGAGTTTACGCTGAGTCGTCGAAACCGCTAGGGAAGATATTTTGGCGCGAATTTAAGAAAATATTTATTGGGGCGTTGATTAAGGGGTTGCATTGATTTTGAGTGTCAATGTAGTGTAGAGCTATCATTTCTTAAAAAAAGCCATTTTTGATTAAAATTTGAGATTTATGTTACTACAAAATATCATCACTTGACAATTACATTTATTTTCGACGTCAATGTAGTTCAACAATGTAAAGTTATTGTATGGAGCAATTTTTACGAAAAATTTTAATGTGGCATTACAAGAATTATGTATTGAGTTATTGATTAAGGATTGCGTTGATTTTGAGTGTCAATGCAGTGTAAAACTGTCGTTTTTTAATAAAGCCGTTTTTATTGGAGTTAATCTTTATTTTACTTCAAAATATTAATAATTGAGTTATTAATTGATGATTGCATTGATTTTGATTATCAATGCAACAAAAAACTATCATTTATTGAATAAAACCACTTTTGATTAGAAATTAAAAATTATTTTACATTAAAATATTACTAACTAAGCTGATAATTGATTATTACATTAATTTTGGGCGTCAATGTAGTTCTAAAATGTCAGTTTTCGAAACAATGCCACTTTTTGATAAAAATTTAAGCGTGGTAACATTAAAAATATTAATTAAGAATTGCATTGATTGTAACCGTCAGTCAATGCAGTCGAAAAATTTAAGATATTGTACACAGCAATTTTTATTGAAAATTTTAGAGTGACAATACTTGAATTATTTATTGAGTTATTGATTAAGCAATTAATTGATTTTAAGTGTTAAAATCGCCTTTGATCGGAATTCTAGCTTTATTTTACTTTAAAATATTATTAATTGATAATTACATTGATTTTTGGCGTGAATGTAGTTCTGAAATGTAAATTATTGTTTAAAAGCATTTTTATTGATAATTTTAGGGTAGTATAATATTGAATTATTAATAAACAATTGAGTTATTGATTAAGGATTGCATTGATTTTGTCAATGCTGTATAGAACTATCATTTTTTGACTAAAGCCGCTTTTGATTGGATTGCAAACTTTATTTTATACTTTAAAATTTTACTGAGTTAATATAACTAATGATTAAATTAATTTCGGCGTCAATGTAGTTCAAAAATTTAAGTTGTTGTTTAAGGGGGGAAATACGTGTACAGGCTTAAAAAAATTCAATTTTTTTTTATAAATCGCTTGTAAAACTATTCAAAAATATAGATTTAAAATTTCAATTAAAAATTCCTATTCGTTCAAAAATTATAAGCGATTTAGTAATTACTTTAATACTATTTTACATTAACTTTTTTTTCAAACGCCTTTTTCTCGAAACAAGTTTTTTCAAAACTGTGAGCAGTCTAGCTCAAAGAGTTTTAAACCAATCATCTGGCGATATGGCTTATAATTTTCTTTATACAATTACCTTGAATATGAACCTCAATTGGAAGCGATATTTTTATTTAAACTATTTTTTTTTTAATAAACAATGTATGAAAAAGTGGTAAAAAATCACGACTTAATTTCACAGCCCTCTAAAAAAATGCAAATTTTTACGTTTTTTTTTTTTGGAATTGAGGTTCATATGGAAGATACACATATAAATGAAGTAATTTTTCTGTGCCATTGATTTCAAACAAAAATTATGGCTTCCATACTGCACACAGACTGCTAAGTCGGATAACAACCTACGATGTGCATCAGCTGATATCTCCGCTATTTGTTAACTTATATTGTTGTTTAATACAAAAAAACACTCATAAATATATGTATAAAATAACCTGATAGTTTCAATAAATAATATTA
>CAJNRD030001116.1:9152910-9190734 GCA_905319865.3 Cotesia congregata
ATATATATATATGAAAAATTGATGTGGGTAGTCAAATGAAAGGTCTTAGTGAGTGTAATGTCGGGGTGAGCTTATATCTTTAAAAATGTCAATAGTTTACAAGATATTTGTTAAAGTGTCCTGTACTTTCTTAACTATTGAGGTTTTTAAAGATATAAGCTCATTCCGATGTTACAATTATCAAGAGCTTTCATTTGAGTACCCACAAGCATTTTGATATTTTTTTCATGTATACATATATATATAAAGATATAAAATATATGAAAAATTGATGTAGGTACTCAAATGAAAGGTCTCTATAAGTGTAACATCGAGATGAGCTTATATCTTTAAAAATGTCAATAGTTCACAAGATACAAGGTCATTTCTTAATTATGTAACTAGAGATAGAGTATTTTCGAATGCAGCCTAAATACTTATTACAATAAATTGACTATCGGTGAGAATTATATAAAATCTTGAAAAGGCACAAATTCAAATCAAGACCTTTGCAATGAAACTAATTTTGACTAAAAAACCGATTTTATCATATGACTATCCCTGACACAAAATTTTTCTTATTCTCTTAATAATATAGATTAAAAAATTTTCAAGTGTCTGCCAATTTCAATATCATCTAAAATTTAGTAATTATTTACAAGTGGGGTCAACTCCATTTTCCCCTATGTTTGGCCATAGAAAAAATTCTTTTAATCAAATTGATCAATTTTTTTTAAATTCTTCGTTTTTTTATGTATGTACTTAACAAAAAAAATATATTAAAAACATCAAAAAAAGAGAAAATAGAAATTTTATTCAAAAACATGAAAGCCACAATTTTTTCCAACTTTTAAAGGCAAAAAAGCTATCGAAATCTTTATTTTTTTCTTTCGCGACATTTTTTATCATAAATGCGCCGTAAAAACAAGCAGAATAAAAAAAAATTTTTTAATGTTAATTTTTTACCTAGTTATGGCCCAAAATGGAGTTGACCCCATTTGTAAATAATTATCAAAAATTTTTACGCTCTTGTGGCTTTATATCACTAAATTTTAAAATTCCTAAACTCAAAACGAGCGTTCATTTTTATAGATACGCCTTTTTGGCTGTATAAATTTTTTTTTCATTTTTAAGGTTTGAATTTGCTTGCAAAGATTGACAAAAAAAATTTTCTACGCCCTTTTGGCTTTAGATTACTAAATTTTGAAGTTCCTAAATCCAAAACTAGCGTAGAATTTTAGACATACGCTTGTTTTGGCTTACAGAATTTTTTTTTTCACTTTTAAGCTTAAAATATTTTTACAAGACATGATTATTGAATTTACATTTTTGGAAATGTAATTTTTATATCATAAAAACTGGCAATGTTACAATGCTAATTGTACATTTTTAAAAAAAGTTATTTTTACATAATAAAAAAATGTAATTTACATGAAAAAATTGCAAAGTTTAGATTAGAAAACTCTTGGCATCCCAAGAGTCTACTTCGTAAAATTTGAAAATTTTTACAGTCGCAGAAGTTTAATAAATTTAATTTCTCATTTGGAAAGTTAGAAATAAAAATATAATTTACAAAAAAAATTATAGACTCGTGAATGATTAATTGCTAATAATAAGTCGGTAGCGTTGTTACTAATATAATAATTACTATATTATTATTATTTATTATATTTAAAAATAACAACATAAATTGATGAATTTTAAAAAATAAATATCGACAGTGTTGTCATTTTTTTATTAGATTTGTTTGTAAGCAAATATTTTATTTTTTATTTTTTTAAGTTTAAATAATAACTCATAAAATTTTGTTTTATTTTTCAGCTGAAATAAGGGAGCTGGAGAAAATAATGAAGTAAACGTAATATGGAACAATTATAGTCAAATTTGTCATTTACCATAACAACAACTTCAACAACAACACCAGATTATTATTTAATGATCTACAGTGATTATTTCGAGTTTTAAACACTCGTATAATTATAATTGTTATTATAAATATGTAAAGTTCACTCGAAAATATATTATAACCTGGTAATTGTATATTACTTTTTTATTTATTTATTTAAGTTCATTTTACCCCTCTTTGGCTCAAGGTTATTATTATTACTTTATGTTGTATTTCAGTCCAAATAACATATCAAAATTTCAAATAAATCGGATAATTAGTTTCTGAGATATCGCAAAAAAATTAACTGCATTGACTGTGAGTGTCAATGCAGTATAATTGACATTTATTTTACAGAAGCGATTTTAAATAAAAATTTGACCCCGTATTACTAACAAACATTACGAAATGCAACATTTATTAAAAGTAGTGCATTGATTGTGAACGTCAATACAGTTCAGAATCGACATTTATCGTACGCGGACACTTTCAATTCAAATTATAATACAATATTACTAACAAAAGTTACTAACTGAAATTTATTAAGACTTGCATTGATTTTGAGGATCAATGCGGTCTAAAAATGCAATTTCTTACACAAAGACAATTTTAATTGAAATGTTTACGCAAATTACTAATAAAATCTATCAATTAAAACATTTATTAGAGCATTACATTGATTATGGTCGTCAATGCACTATAGAAACGTCATTTCTAATACAAAGACACTTTTAACTAAAATTCCGGCCTTATATTACTAATAAAATCTACTAACTAAAACATTCACTGAAAATATTGCATTGATTTTGAGTGTAAATGCAATACAAGCGTGACAATAATTGTTTACAGACACTTTTAATTAAATTTCGAACGGAATATCACTCACAACGTACAAATTCCACCTTGTTCAATAAGTATTACATTGATTATGAATGACAATGCAGTCAAAAACTTATTTCTTGTGCAAAAAAAACTAAAATTCTAACAAAATATTCTTACTTTTAACAGTAATTACAAAATAAGATTAATTAATTTCATTGCATTGACTTCGAGCGTCAATGCAGTCTGAAGCTCAATTTCCTCCCCTAAAAACACTTAAAATTTTAGTAGTACCGCAAAATTTCTAACAGATTTCATAAATTAATCCATTCACACAAGGATACATTGACTTCGAGTGTCAATGCAGTCTAAAATTGTCATTTATTACTCAAAGAAAAACTTCTAATTAAAATTCAAATATAGGATTACTATCAAATACTACTCATTAAGGGATTTACTGAAAAACGCATTGATTTTGAGTGTCAATGCAGTCTAAAAAATCTCAATTTCTTTATAGGAATACGTAATAAAAATTCCTGTCCAGCATTTTTAACAAAAAACAATTAACTCAATGCAATAGTATTAATAATTCATATTAATTATTTTTTGTTGAAAATGAATTATTAATACTATTGTATTCATTTTGAGTGTCAATGCAGTTTAAAACTCAATTTCTCCCCATAAAAACACTTGAAATTAACACGGAAAAAAGTAAACTGTAATAAATAACAGTCGATTTATAATAAGTAATGATCAACTGCTAAAAATTACCATTTCAAACAGTAAAATCGTGATTTTACGATTCACTTTATAATATTTACCATTTAAACGTTACAATTTACTCTTTACATGGAAGAAAATACTATTTCAAACAGTAATATTTGCTATGTAAATGTCTAAAATGTTAAAATATAATAATTAAGAATTCAGACTCTGATATTTATCATTTGGTACCTAAAAAATGATCTTATGATATGTAAAAAGTATAAAATAAAGTTAGTAAATTTCTGATACAAACAACGTCAATATTTACAAAGTAAAATAGTAAATTTTAAACGCAACGCTAAAAATCAAACTGTAATTATTGACTTGCTTGGACTGGTAAAATGTATATTTTAAAAGTATAATTTTTACTGTTTCAAATGTTAAATTCTCCTTGAGTGAGATCCCCTTCTCTTTCATCTGAGTTCCCCTTCTCCTCATAATATGGACTATAGATTGAAATGGCAATTTTTACTGTTTGAAACTGTAATTTTTTAAGATGAAAGAGTCGTTATTTACTATAGTGACAGCTACTAATCACTTATTTTGGATATTAAATTATAAATTGTGGCTTTTATACTTTCTACATTAAGTTCTGTAATATTTATATTTTTGCCACCCCAATGTCCGCTTTACTGTTTGAAACTGTAAAAATTAACCGGAATCTGAGTGAATATTACAGCTTACTTTTTTCCGTGCAAATTTTACCGCAAAATCAATGCAGTACAAACGTGACATTGATTGTTGACGGGTATTTTCAATTAAAATTCGAACGCAATAACATTTACACAAATTACAAACTAAGCAATTTTCAATAAGTGTTACTTTGATTTTGAATGTCAATGCAGTCATAAATCAACATTTATCACATAAAAATACTTTTAATCAAAATTCTAATGCATTTATATTAACTAAATGTACTTACTGAAATAATTTAAAGAATATTACATTTATTGTGATTGTCAATGCAGTTTAGCCTTGGCATTTAAATAAATAAAAATAAATAAAAGTAAAAAATTATCTATTAAAATCTCTGCGTTTAAAAAAATCTTATAAATTTAAATATTCACTGCAATGTATAATAAAAATGCTAATATTAACAAGAGTAATAATAATATTAAATCAAATCCTCAGGAGATAAATATGTTATGTAATTTATTTCAACTAGTAGTCTTGTTAGTAAGTATGTTTTAATAATTTATTTTCTCAGAGAGGAATTATAACTATTTAAATTATTCACAATCAGCTTTCAAATATTTTATTAATCTGTTATTAGCAGAATATTTGATGAGATTTCAAGCGGAATATAGAATAGTTGAATTTGGTAATAAGTTATTACTATATTACAATTACAGCAGATTAAATCATTGATTTTTGAAGAGAATTAATACTTTTAATACGATTATAATTTTTTTCTTACAAATAAAAATAATAATAATCGTAATAATATTAATGGAGGTAAAATTTAAATTTCAGAAAATTGATTTTGTAGATAAATATGAATGGTAATGGATTATATATACTTCATATTTCATATTATACATTATCGGGTAAAGATTAAAAAGAAAAATAAGTTTTAATGAAAATTGAATTTTAATATAAAAATTCCTTTAATATTATTATTACAAAATTTAATAATGTATAGAGTGATAAAATATTTAAAAGTGTATGAAGTAATTTTAATTAACTCCAAATAATTTTAGCCTGAAAATGTATTTTAATAATTTCATATTATCATTACAATATTCACATTAATAATTTATAGTATTTGGATTTTATGTTAATAATATCGAATTGGGTATTTGCATGAAAATGATTTTGCCCTAAAAATGTAATTAACGCATTCTTTAATAAGTAAAAGACTAGGGAAAAAAATTAAAAATTAATTTAAACAAGTAATTTTTAAATAAATAAATAAATAAAAGTGGTCCTAAATGATAAAAAAGTCACGTGATTCGAAACGTGTTGTGATTGGTTTGACGTCATTGTGCATATATCAGCGCGATTATTTAAATCCATATTAAGTGGTAAA
Organism: Cotesia congregata; assembly: GCA_905319865.3. Lineage (NCBI taxonomy): Eukaryota > Metazoa > Arthropoda > Insecta > Hymenoptera > Braconidae > Cotesia > Cotesia congregata. The sequence continues at coordinate 9,158,388 of CAJNRD030001116.1, forward strand.
TGGTATTTTACAGTGTTTAAAAAGTTCAAATTAAGTTTTTATAACTTTATTACTTTAAGTTTCATTATATTTAATAATTAATGTAAGAATTCACTGAAAGTATTAAAAAAAATTGATAATGGATTTGGCGGAAAATTTTTCTTAAAAAACTGACGTAAATAGTGGTATATGGAGGTTATGAACATGTTTAGTGTTTATATATGCCGAGTGGTACCAGTTTGACAGTATCGTTAGTGATAAATAATCAATAAATAAACAAAAATGCCCCGAAGAAAAGTAGATCCTGGTTACAGTCAGGCACGATCTGACAATTTATCCCGAGTTGATGCATTTATGGTTGCGTCTTTTCTCGCCACTAACTCCGATTTTATATCAGCTGAAATGCAAGGAGCAAAAGCTATAACCAGTATGTATAATTACAGAGAAATAAAAATATTAAAAGATATTTAATAATGATTATTAAAAAAATATGTTTTATGTTCTGATTTGCTTTTAATCTAAGTTATTGAGCAAGTTGAAATTCCAATAAATTACATTTTGATTGTTTATTACAAAGCATTTTAATTAATTTAATTATTATTAATTTATAATTAGAAAATTATATAATAATTGTAATTTTATTGTTAAAAGTTAATGATTATTAAAAAAATATGTTTTATGTTCTGATTTGCTTTTAATCTAAGTTATTGAGCAAGTTGAAATTCCAATAAATTACATTTTGATTGTTTATTACAAAGCATTTTAATTAATTTAATTATTATTAATTTATAATTAGAAAATTATATAATAATTGTAATTTTATTGTTAAAAGTTAATGATTATTAAAAAAATATGTTTTATGTTCTGATTTGCTTTTAATCTAAGTTATTGAGCAAGTTGAAATTCCAATAAATTACATTTTGATTGTTTATTACAAAGCATTTTAATTAATTTAATTATTATTAATTTATAATTAGAAAATTATATAATAATTGTAATTTTATTGTTAAAAGTTAATGATTATTAAAAAAATATGTTTTATGTTCTGATTTGCTTTTAATCTAAGTTATTGAGCAAGTTGAAATTCCAATAAATTACATTTTGATTGTTTATTACAAAGCATTTTAATTAATTTAATTATTATTAATTTATAATTAGAAAATTATATAATAATTGTAATTTTATTGTTAAAAGTTAATGATTATTAAAAAAATATGTTTTATGTTCTGATTTGCTTTTAATCTAAGTTATTGAGCAAGTTGAAATTCCAATAAATTACATTTTGATTGTTTATTACAAAGCATTTTAATTAATTTAATTATTATTAATTTATAATTAGAAAATTATATAATAATTGTAATTTTATTGTTAAAAGTTAATGATTATTAAAAAAATATGTTTTATGTTCTGATTTGCTTTTAATCTAAGTTATTGAGCAAGTTGAAATTCCAATAAATTACATTTTGATTGTTTATTACAAAGCATTTTAATTAATTTAATTATTATTAATTTATAATTAGAAAATTATATAATAATTGTAATTTTATTGTTAAAAGTTAATGATTATTAAAAAAATATGTTTTATGTTCTGATTTGCTTTTAATCTAAGTTATTGAGCAAGTTGAAATTCCAATAAATTACATTTTGATTGTTTATTACAAAGCATTTTAATTAATTTAATTATTATTAATTTATAATTAGAAAATTATATAATAATTGTAATTTTATTGTTAAAAGTTAATGATTATTAAAAAAATATGTTTTATGTTCTGATTTGCTTTTAATCTAAGTTATTGAGCAAGTTGAAATTCCAATAAATTACATTTTGATTGTTTATTACAAAGCATTTTAATTAATTTAATTATTATTAATTTATAATTAGAAAATTATATAATAATTGTAATTTTATTGTTAAAAGTTAATGATTATTAAAAAAATATGTTTTATGTTCTGATTTGCTTTTAATCTAAGTTATTGAGCAAGTTGAAATTCCAATAAATTACATTTTGATTGTTTATTACAAAGCATTTTAATTAATTTAATTATTATTAATTTATAATTAGAAAATTATATAATAATTGTAATTTTATTGTTAAAAGTTAATGATTATTAAAAAAATATGTTTTATGTTCTGATTTGCTTTTAATCTAAGTTATTGAGCAAGTTGAAATTCCAATAAATTACATTTTGATTGTTTATTACAAAGCATTTTAATTAATTTAATTATTATTAATTTATAATTAGAAAATTATATAATAATTGTAATTTTATTGTTAAAAGTTAATGATTATTAAAAAAATATGTTTTATGTTCTGATTTGCTTTTAATCTAAGTTATTGAGCAAGTTGAAATTCCAATAAATTACATTTTGATTGTTTATTACAAAGCATTTTAATTAATTTAATTATTATTAATTTATAATTAGAAAATTATATAATAATTGTAATTTTATTGTTAAAAGTTAATGATTATTAAAAAAATATGTTTTATGTTCTGATTTGCTTTTAATCTAAGTTATTGAGCAAGTTGAAATTCCAATAAATTACATTTTGATTGTTTATTACAAAGCATTTTAATTAATTTAATTATTATTAATTTATAATTAGAAAATTATATAATAATTGTAATTTTATTGTTAAAAGTTAATGATTATTAAAAAAATATGTTTTATGTTCTGATTTGCTTTTAATCTAAGTTATTGAGCAAGTTGAAATTCCAATAAATTACATTTTGATTGTTTATTACAAAGCATTTTAATTAATTTAATTATTATTAATTTATAATTAGAAAATTATATAATAATTGTAATTTTATTGTTAAAAGTTAATGATTATTAAAAAAATATGTTTTATGTTCTGATTTGCTTTTAATCTAAGTTATTGAGCAAGTTGAAATTCCAATAAATTACATTTTGATTGTTTATTACAAAGCATTTTAATTAATTTAATTATTATTAATTTATAATTAGAAAATTATATAATAATTGTAATTTTATTGTTAAAAGTTAATGATTATTAAAAAAATATGTTTTATGTTCTGATTTGCTTTTAATCTAAGTTATTGAGCAAGTTGAAATTCCAATAAATTACATTTTGATTGTTTATTACAAAGCATTTTAATTAATTTAATTATTATTAATTTATAATTAGAAAATTATATAATAATTGTAATTTTATTGTTAAAAGTTAATGATTATTAAAAAAATATGTTTTATGTTCTGATTTGCTTTTAATCTAAGTTATTGAGCAAGTTGAAATTCCAATAAATTACATTTTGATTGTTTATTACAAAGCATTTTAATTAATTTAATTATTATTAATTTATAATTAGAAAATTATATAATAATTGTAATTTTATTGTTAAAAGTTAATGATTATTAAAAAAATATGTTTTATGTTCTGATTTGCTTTTAATCTAAGTTATTGAGCAAGTTGAAATTCCAATAAATTACATTTTGATTGTTTATTACAAAGCATTTTAATTAATTTAATTATTATTAATTTATAATTAGAAAATTATATAATAATTGTAATTTTATTGTTAAAAGTTAATGATTATTAAAAAAATATGTTTTATGTTCTGATTTGCTTTTAATCTAAGTTATTGAGCAAGTTGAAATTCCAATAAATTACATTTTGATTGTTTATTACAAAGCATTTTAATTAATTTAATTATTATTAATTTATAATTAGAAAATTATATAATAATTGTAATTTTATTGTTAAAAGTTAATGATTATTAAAAAAATATGTTTTATGTTCTGATTTGCTTTTAATCTAAGTTATTGAGCAAGTTGAAATTCCAATAAATTACATTTTGATTGTTTATTACAAAGCATTTTAATTAATTTAATTATTATTAATTTATAATTAGAAAATTATATAATAATTGTAATTTTATTGTTAAAAGTTAATGATTATTAAAAAAATATGTTTTATGTTCTGATTTGCTTTTAATCTAAGTTATTGAGCAAGTTGAAATTCCAATAAATTACATTTTGATTGTTTATTACAAAGCATTTTAATTAATTTAATTATTATTAATTTATAATTAGAAAATTATATAATAATTGTAATTTTATTGTTAAAAGTTAATGATTATTAAAAAAATATGTTTTATGTTCTGATTTGCTTTTAATCTAAGTTATTGAGCAAGTTGAAATTCCAATAAATTACATTTTGATTGTTTATTACAAAGCATTTTAATTAATTTAATTATTATTAATTTATAATTAGAAAATTATATAATAATTGTAATTTTATTGTTAAAAGTTAATGATTATTAAAAAAATATGTTTTATGTTCTGATTTGCTTTTAATCTAAGTTATTGAGCAAGTTGAAATTCCAATAAATTACATTTTGATTGTTTATTACAAAGCATTTTAATTAATTTAATTATTATTAATTTATAATTAGAAAATTATATAATAATTGTAATTTTATTGTTAAAAGTTAATGATTATTAAAAAAATATGTTTTATGTTCTGATTTGCTTTTAATCTAAGTTATTGAGCAAGTTGAAATTCCAATAAATTACATTTTGATTGTTTATTACAAAGCATTTTAATTAATTTAATTATTATTAATTTATAATTAGAAAATTATATAATAATTGTAATTTTATTGTTAAAAGTTAATGATTATTAAAAAAATATGTTTTATGTTCTGATTTGCTTTTAATCTAAGTTATTGAGCAAGTTGAAATTCCAATAAATTACATTTTGATTGTTTATTACAAAGCATTTTAATTAATTTAATTATTATTAATTTATAATTAGAAAATTATATAATAATTGTAATTTTATTGTTAAAAGTTAATGATTATTAAAAAAATATGTTTTATGTTCTGATTTGCTTTTAATCTAAGTTATTGAGCAAGTTGAAATTCCAATAAATTACATTTTGATTGTTTATTACAAAGCATTTTAATTAATTTAATTATTATTAATTTATAATTAGAAAATTATATAATAATTGTAATTTTATTGTTAAAAGTTAATGATTATTAAAAAAATATGTTTTATGTTCTGATTTGCTTTTAATCTAAGTTATTGAGCAAGTTGAAATTCCAATAAATTACATTTTGATTGTTTATTACAAAGCATTTTAATTAATTTAATTATTATTAATTTATAATTAGAAAATTATATAATAATTGTAATTTTATTGTTAAAAGTTAATGATTATTAAAAAAATATGTTTTATGTTCTGATTTGCTTTTAATCTAAGTTATTGAGCAAGTTGAAATTCCAATAAATTACATTTTGATTGTTTATTACAAAGCATTTTAATTAATTTAATTATTATTAATTTATAATTAGAAAATTATATAATAATTGTAATTTTATTGTTAAAAGTTAATGATTATTAAAAAAATATGTTTTATGTTCTGATTTGCTTTTAATCTAAGTTATTGAGCAAGTTGAAATTCCAATAAATTACATTTTGATTGTTTATTACAAAGCATTTTAATTAATTTAATTATTATTAATTTATAATTAGAAAATTATATAATAATTGTAATTTTATTGTTAAAAGTTAATGATTATTAAAAAAATATGTTTTATGTTCTGATTTGCTTTTAATCTAAGTTATTGAGCAAGTTGAAATTCCAATAAATTACATTTTGATTGTTTATTACAAAGCATTTTAATTAATTTAATTATTATTAATTTATAATTAGAAAATTATATAATAATTGTAATTTTATTGTTAAAAGTTAATGATTATTAAAAAAATATGTTTTATGTTCTGATTTGCTTTTAATCTAAGTTATTGAGCAAGTTGAAATTCCAATAAATTACATTTTGATTGTTTATTACAAAGCATTTTAATTAATTTAATTATTATTAATTTATAATTAGAAAATTATATAATAATTGTAATTTTATTGTTAAAAGTTAATGATTATTAAAAAAATATGTTTTATGTTCTGATTTGCTTTTAATCTAAGTTATTGAGCAAGTTGAAATTCCAATAAATTACATTTTGATTGTTTATTACAAAGCATTTTAATTAATTTAATTATTATTAATTTATAATTAGAAAATTATATAATAATTGTAATTTTATTGTTAAAAGTTAATGATTATTAAAAAAATATGTTTTATGTTCTGATTTGCTTTTAATCTAAGTTATTGAGCAAGTTGAAATTCCAATAAATTACATTTTGATTGTTTATTACAAAGCATTTTAATTAATTTAATTATTATTAATTTATAATTAGAAAATTATATAATAATTGTAATTTTATTGTTAAAAGTTAATGATTATTAAAAAAATATGTTTTATGTTCTGATTTGCTTTTAATCTAAGTTATTGAGCAAGTTGAAATTCCAATAAATTACATTTTGATTGTTTATTACAAAGCATTTTAATTAATTTAATTATTATTAATTTATAATTAGAAAATTATATAATAATTGTAATTTTATTGTTAAAAGTTAATGATTATTAAAAAAATATGTTTTATGTTCTGATTTGCTTTTAATCTAAGTTATTGAGCAAGTTGAAATTCCAATAAATTACATTTTGATTGTTTATTACAAAGCATTTTAATTAATTTAATTATTATTAATTTATAATTAGAAAATTATATAATAATTGTAATTTTATTGTTAAAAGTTAATGATTATTAAAAAAATATGTTTTATGTTCTGATTTGCTTTTAATCTAAGTTATTGAGCAAGTTGAAATTCCAATAAATTACATTTTGATTGTTTATTACAAAGCATTTTAATTAATTTAATTATTATTAATTTATAATTAGAAAATTATATAATAATTGTAATTTTATTGTTAAAAGTTAATGATTATTAAAAAAATATGTTTTATGTTCTGATTTGCTTTTAATCTAAGTTATTGAGCAAGTTGAAATTCCAATAAATTACATTTTGATTGTTTATTACAAAGCATTTTAATTAATTTAATTATTATTAATTTATAATTAGAAAATTATATAATAATTGTAATTTTATTGTTAAAAGTTAATGATTATTAAAAAAATATGTTTTATGTTCTGATTTGCTTTTAATCTAAGTTATTGAGCAAGTTGAAATTCCAATAAATTACATTTTGATTGTTTATTACAAAGCATTTTAATTAATTTAATTATTATTAATTTATAATTAGAAAATTATATAATAATTGTAATTTTATTGTTAAAAGTTAATGATTATTAAAAAAATATGTTTTATGTTCTGATTTGCTTTTAATCTAAGTTATTGAGCAAGTTGAAATTCCAATAAATTACATTTTGATTGTTTATTACAAAGCATTTTAATTAATTTAATTATTATTAATTTATAATTAGAAAATTATATAATAATTGTAATTTTATTGTTAAAAGTTAATGATTATTAAAAAAATATGTTTTATGTTCTGATTTGCTTTTAATCTAAGTTATTGAGCAAGTTGAAATTCCAATAAATTACATTTTGATTGTTTATTACAAAGCATTTTAATTAATTTAATTATTATTAATTTATAATTAGAAAATTATATAATAATTGTAATTTTATTGTTAAAAGTTAATGATTATTAAAAAAATATGTTTTATGTTCTGATTTGCTTTTAATCTAAGTTATTGAGCAAGTTGAAATTCCAATAAATTACATTTTGATTGTTTATTACAAAGCATTTTAATTAATTTAATTATTATTAATTTATAATTAGAAAATTATATAATAATTGTAATTTTATTGTTAAAAGTTAATGATTATTAAAAAAATATGTTTTATGTTCTGATTTGCTTTTAATCTAAGTTATTGAGCAAGTTGAAATTCCAATAAATTACATTTTGATTGTTTATTACAAAGCATTTTAATTAATTTAATTATTATTAATTTATAATTAGAAAATTATATAATAATTGTAATTTTATTGTTAAAAGTTAATGATTATTAAAAAAATATGTTTTATGTTCTGATTTGCTTTTAATCTAAGTTATTGAGCAAGTTGAAATTCCAATAAATTACATTTTGATTGTTTATTACAAAGCATTTTAATTAATTTAATTATTATTAATTTATAATTAGAAAATTATATAATAATTGTAATTTTATTGTTAAAAGTTAATGATTATTAAAAAAATATGTTTTATGTTCTGATTTGCTTTTAATCTAAGTTATTGAGCAAGTTGAAATTCCAATAAATTACATTTTGATTGTTTATTACAAAGCATTTTAATTAATTTAATTATTATTAATTTATAATTAGAAAATTATATAATAATTGTAATTTTATTGTTAAAAGTTAATGATTATTAAAAAAATATGTTTTATGTTCTGATTTGCTTTTAATCTAAGTTATTGAGCAAGTTGAAATTCCAATAAATTACATTTTGATTGTTTATTACAAAGCATTTTAATTAATTTAATTATTATTAATTTATAATTAGAAAATTATATAATAATTGTAATTTTATTGTTAAAAGTTAATGATTATTAAAAAAATATGTTTTATGTTCTGATTTGCTTTTAATCTAAGTTATTGAGCAAGTTGAAATTCCAATAAATTACATTTTGATTGTTTATTACAAAGCATTTTAATTAATTTAATTATTATTAATTTATAATTAGAAAATTATATAATAATTGTAATTTTATTGTTAAAAGTTAATGATTATTAAAAAAATATGTTTTATGTTCTGATTTGCTTTTAATCTAAGTTATTGAGCAAGTTGAAATTCCAATAAATTACATTTTGATTGTTTATTACAAAGCATTTTAATTAATTTAATTATTATTAATTTATAATTAGAAAATTATATAATAATTGTAATTTTATTGTTAAAAGTTAATGATTATTAAAAAAATATGTTTTATGTTCTGATTTGCTTTTAATCTAAGTTATTGAGCAAGTTGAAATTCCAATAAATTACATTTTGATTGTTTATTACAAAGCATTTTAATTAATTTAATTATTATTAATTTATAATTAGAAAATTATATAATAATTGTAATTTTATTGTTAAAAGTTAATGATTATTAAAAAAATATGTTTTATGTTCTGATTTGCTTTTAATCTAAGTTATTGAGCAAGTTGAAATTCCAATAAATTACATTTTGATTGTTTATTACAAAGCATTTTAATTAATTTAATTATTATTAATTTATAATTAGAAAATTATATAATAATTGTAATTTTATTGTTAAAAGTTAATGATTATTAAAAAAATATGTTTTATGTTCTGATTTGCTTTTAATCTAAGTTATTGAGCAAGTTGAAATTCCAATAAATTACATTTTGATTGTTTATTACAAAGCATTTTAATTAATTTAATTATTATTAATTTATAATTAGAAAATTATATAATAATTGTAATTTTATTGTTAAAAGTTAATGATTATTAAAAAAATATGTTTTATGTTCTGATTTGCTTTTAATCTAAGTTATTGAGCAAGTTGAAATTCCAATAAATTACATTTTGATTGTTTATTACAAAGCATTTTAATTAATTTAATTATTATTAATTTATAATTAGAAAATTATATAATAATTGTAATTTTATTGTTAAAAGTTAATGATTATTAAAAAAATATGTTTTATGTTCTGATTTGCTTTTAATCTAAGTTATTGAGCAAGTTGAAATTCCAATAAATTACATTTTGATTGTTTATTACAAAGCATTTTAATTAATTTAATTATTATTAATTTATAATTAGAAAATTATATAATAATTGTAATTTTATTGTTAAAAGTTAATGATTATTAAAAAAATATGTTTTATGTTCTGATTTGCTTTTAATCTAAGTTATTGAGCAAGTTGAAATTCCAATAAATTACATTTTGATTGTTTATTACAAAGCATTTTAATTAATTTAATTATTATTAATTTATAATTAGAAAATTATATAATAATTGTAATTTTATTGTTAAAAGTTAATGATTATTAAAAAAATATGTTTTATGTTCTGATTTGCTTTTAATCTAAGTTATTGAGCAAGTTGAAATTCCAATAAATTACATTTTGATTGTTTATTACAAAGCATTTTAATTAATTTAATTATTATTAATTTATAATTAGAAAATTATATAATAATTGTAATTTTATTGTTAAAAGTTAATGATTATTAAAAAAATATGTTTTATGTTCTGATTTGCTTTTAATCTAAGTTATTGAGCAAGTTGAAATTCCAATAAATTACATTTTGATTGTTTATTACAAAGCATTTTAATTAATTTAATTATTATTAATTTATAATTAGAAAATTATATAATAATTGTAATTTTATTGTTAAAAGTTAATGATTATTAAAAAAATATGTTTTATGTTCTGATTTGCTTTTAATCTAAGTTATTGAGCAAGTTGAAATTCCAATAAATTACATTTTGATTGTTTATTACAAAGCATTTTAATTAATTTAATTATTATTAATTTATAATTAGAAAATTATATAATAATTGTAATTTTATTGTTAAAAGTTAATGATTATTAAAAAAATATGTTTTATGTTCTGATTTGCTTTTAATCTAAGTTATTGAGCAAGTTGAAATTCCAATAAATTACATTTTGATTGTTTATTACAAAGCATTTTAATTAATTTAATTATTATTAATTTATAATTAGAAAATTATATAATAATTGTAATTTTATTGTTAAAAGTTAATGATTATTAAAAAAATATGTTTTATGTTCTGATTTGCTTTTAATCTAAGTTATTGAGCAAGTTGAAATTCCAATAAATTACATTTTGATTGTTTATTACAAAGCATTTTAATTAATTTAATTATTATTAATTTATAATTAGAAAATTATATAATAATTGTAATTTTATTGTTAAAAGTTAATGATTATTAAAAAAATATGTTTTATGTTCTGATTTGCTTTTAATCTAAGTTATTGAGCAAGTTGAAATTCCAATAAATTACATTTTGATTGTTTATTACAAAGCATTTTAATTAATTTAATTATTATTAATTTATAATTAGAAAATTATATAATAATTGTAATTTTATTGTTAAAAGTTAATGATTATTAAAAAAATATGTTTTATGTTCTGATTTGCTTTTAATCTAAGTTATTGAGCAAGTTGAAATTCCAATAAATTACATTTTGATTGTTTATTACAAAGCATTTTAATTAATTTAATTATTATTAATTTATAATTAGAAAATTATATAATAATTGTAATTTTATTGTTAAAAGTTAATGATTATTAAAAAAATATGTTTTATGTTCTGATTTGCTTTTAATCTAAGTTATTGAGCAAGTTGAAATTCCAATAAATTACATTTTGATTGTTTATTACAAAGCATTTTAATTAATTGAATTATTATTAATTTTCAATCAGGAAATTATATTTCATTATAAGTGCTCATTTAATTATTTCAATGAATTAATTTAATTTATGTATGTGTATTTTAAATAACCTGATTTACGGATTCTATCATAACCTTATTCACTAAATGTTACATAAATAACATAGCAAATATTGCTAGGTAAAATTGTAATCTCGTCCATTTACATAGTCCGCTCGTCAATGTAGAATGGTAATCATTCCTATGCTAGCATAGCCAACGTTACCATTTAGAGTGGGGGGGGGGATTACTTTGCCACTAGACTCTCATCGCTAAAAAATCCTCGTTTCTATGTAACATAGGAATGATTACCATTCTACATTGGAATCAGGTAGTACCTCCACGAAAAGCATATTTCAAGAAACTTATGGAATTTTTTTTATCGAAAAATAAATATATTCATAATGGAATTATAAATCTTAATTTATAATTTACGATATAGTTTATTTTAAATCATTCTAACTTAAGGGCTTTTAAAGCGTATTCTTATTATAATTGGCCTTGTTTAAATCTCAATGTTTAAATTTTATTAACCAAATTCTATTATCTAAATCATATTAATAAATCTAAATTTTAGTATACCAAATAATTCAAAAAATCTCAATATTTAAATATTCATAACTATAAACCAAAACTTATATCCGAATATTACAAATAATTATTCGACTGAATATTTTAATGTAGCCTTTTATCTATATTTATATTTTGTATTTTATATAATTTTAAGTAACTTTGTAAATAATCTAATGTATACTTATATTCATACAAATTTCAAATGTAATTTAAATACCTTTCCATTCGGCCTGTGCCTTAGCATTTATCATGAATAAATAAATAAAATAAGTCACCATCAAAATTTCAGATCAATTCACCGCACCGTTGTTGAGTAATTAATTTTCGAAATTGCATCTTTTACACGTAGAGGTATATATAGAGAAATGGTAAAGTTAGTATGAAATATGCTTTTCGTGGAGGTACTACCTCAAGTATATATATATTAAAAAATTATGAACTTAATAAAAAGATACCTAAATATAATAAATACTAAAATATTTATATTTTAGTTTAAATATTTTATTTCATGAAATTATTATTATTTTAAAAAAAAATATAAATTAAAAAGTAATTATTGCCAAGTTTAATTAAAACTAAACAATCAAATAAAATATTTAATTGACCATTTTTTAGAATTGATTATTAATATGAATAATTTATTTTATATTAAATGGCATTTCTATCGAATTTAAAAAAAAATAACAACGTTTCGTTGGGTACTTTGCGACTAGCTTGTATATGAGTTAACTTAGTCAGTAAAAGAATTCTATATTTTTAATTATATTTGTGGCCAACTTCATCATGTCGCTTTTTTGGGACATCATGCGCGCGCAGCTCACAAATTTCACTCTCATCCAAACGCGCCAAAAGAAGTATAACTTCAAAAATTAGGACGACGGTTGACCCTAAAGGCCATCCCTGCAACTTCCTGCTCATTTTGTACTTAAGCGCTCGAAATCACACATTACGCTTTTGAGCTCCTCTTCGAGCTCAAAACTCTAATAGCAGTCTAATAAAACACAATGTCTTAAATTTTTAAACTGCAATAACTTTTGAATGAATGAACCGATTTTCACGCGGTTGGCAGCATTCGACGTAGTTTTTAAAGCCTCATAAAGAATCTTTGAGTTTGAATTAATCAAACTAGGAATTTCGGAGTGATTCCGAAAAAACACTTTTTTCGGTTTTCTTTCGACAACGATAACTGACGAACGAATCAACCGATTTTGACCGGACTGGCGGCAATCGACGTAGTCTTTTGATGTTAAGAGCTGATTAGTTTTTGAAATTGATCGATTAAGACATTCAATAGTTATTCCAAAAAAATCACATTTGGAAAATTGTTTTTTTTAGTTTTTTTGAGATTTCTCAAAACCTACCGGTCCGAATCGGTCCAAAATGTATTCAAATTCAAGTTTGGTTGAGCCCTTTCGAATGGCGCCAAGCGCGATAAAATCAGTCATGCCGTTCAAAAGCTATACCCTACTAGCAATGGAATTGGGCAAGATACTTGGAGAAGCACTTTATAAAGAATTGGACAATCCTCGACCAAGACACTTGATCAAGATTCTTTATCCAGACTGCCGGCAGACTTGGGACATTCTGTGCCGAGAATTTGACCAGATTTTTGGCCCAGAGTCCTAACATAGACTTACTTGAGAAACGCAAAAAACGACGAGCGCGCACCTATTTCCCTCCTTTCTATTTGAATGTGAAAAGTATAGTCTGGCTCAAGTATTGGCCAATAATCTTGGTCAAGAATCTGGACCAATTCTTATACAATTTTTAATCTAAAATCTTTCTAAAGTATCTTGATCCATGCTGGCACAAGGCTTTTACCAAATTGCTACTATAGGGTAAGAGAGGCGATTTTTGAAAATTTTCAATTTTTTTAGCGGGAAGTTAAAAATGTTTTAAATGTGGTTTTTTTGGAATAACTTTTAAAGTAGTTCTTTCCCAACCTATAGTTTATGCTACTGCTGTCTCTTTCATTCGCTAGTGTCGTCTCTCTTACGGGCTATCGCTCATTTACTTCCAAGCATAACTTTATTTGTTTACTTTACTAGTTTATCAATGATTTCTCAAAAACTATGTTGTAGGGAATTCCAGAATTTTGTATGGTAATTATACATGTATTAATCTAAGTAATATTAGTTTTTCGTGAAATTCTTAAAATTTCTTCAATACAAAAGTAACAAAACTTCGCGGTTTTCTCTTTCTTTTCCCATACCGCCTGTGTAAAAATGTCATTTTCAATTGCAATTATCTTTAGTTAGACGTGGTAAATCGTCTCTAAATTTTAACAGCGTGTGTATTGTGTATTTAAATTCTCCTATACGGAGTTTGGGAGATTTCTTGAATTTTTGCTTTTTGGGCCCCACTCCCTTAAACGGCTTCACCGATCAATTCTTAAAACTAATCAGCTCATTTTTTTTTAGTTATTTTCATTAATTTCAGAAATTTTTGTAAACAATTTCAGTTCAATATTTAAAATACAAAAGACTCATAAAATTTTTTCTCTGCACACTGATAGAAGTAAATACTAAGAAATATTTTTTAAATACAAAGAAATCTTCTTAAATACTAAGAAATCCTTCTATCAGTACATTGACACTCGAAATCGATGTACTAATTTTTAGCAATATCTAAGAATCTATTAGGGGACATCCATTAATTACGTGAGCTCAGAATAAGGGGGGAGGGGTCCAATGAAATTTCACCAAATCTCATCTAAGCCAAGGGGGGGATAATCAAAAATCTCACCTCAACTTCAAAAAATATAAAATATTACAGACATTAAAAAAAAATTATTTTGAGTGTTTATTTTGCCCGCTAAAATAAATTTTATGTCTATTAAAATCATTTACGCTGATGATTTAAACAAGCTCTTCTCAGAGCTAATGGTGGATTTTTTTAACATTATAATTATAATATAAATTATAATATGTATGTATAAAAAAAGTACATGAGTCTCCATGGATTGAGTAAAAATTAAAAAAAAGTGTTGTTTTTATGTTTTTTTTGCTTTGAATTTTATTTAATTTAAATAAATTAACTATAGTATACTTGAATGGTTTATTATTCTCCCGAATAATAAAAATAATTTTAATTTAAAATATTTTTAGCGTCAATCTCACGTAAAGGGAGGGGGGGATCCAGACAAATCTCACTAAATCTTACCTAAGGGGGGGAGGAGTCTAAATTGATCGAAAAATAGCTCACGTAATTAATGGATGTCCCCTTAGTCCGCAATTTCAATGAAATTTCGAAATGTTATTCTCGAGACTAAAACGAAATAATAACGTCAGAACAAATAATAATAATAGTAACAACAACAACAACAACAACAACAACAAAAAAAATTAAAATAAATACGTCTATATATATAAATAAATATCTGATTAGATTCTTAAGTACAAGAAGGTCCTGGGTTAACGTCCCGTTTGCGAATTGGCCAGATTTTTTAAAAACTGGTTTCCCAGATACTAAAGTTAATTTTAAAAATAAAATAAAGAAAATTATTTAAGTATAAATAAATGTACCTCCTATCTCTTGAGCGTTCATTCTCACTTATAATTACCTTCACGCTGACATAAATAAAGAAACGACATCGAGTGAGATAACGCGTGTTAAGATATTCGTTGTGTGGGCCTTTGGGTTTCAACTCAACTCTTGTATTCATACAATATTGTAAGTATGTATTATATTGCTGGATATAATACAAAACTATTCGTACATATAATACATAAATGAGATAGGAGCCAGTTTAGTGTCTATACACTGATAGAAGGATTTGTTTATTTTCAATAAGCTTTATTAATTGTTAATAAATAATTTTTTAACATTATAGGATTCAACAACAACAACAACAACAACAACAACAACAACAACAACAACAACAACAACAATAATAAAACCTATAATAAATAAAACATGAGATAACAATAGAGCGTGTTTCTTTTGTTATTTAAGCGTCAGATCGTGCGAAGATCCCGTGAACTGAAAGGAATATGCGCGATAAAACAAGGGATGAAAGTAGGGGATGAACATATTGTCCTCTAGCACGCGTATACTCCATGCAACCCTGCGATTAAATTCAGTCGTTGCCGCGACACAGTCGGGAGAGCTTCTATTTTACTTAAATCGTCAAAAAATCGGCCGATTTTTTTTTTAAACAAAATGGAGGAAGCTAAACGCGAAATGGCTTTAATCCCCAGTCAATATTACTCGGAAGTTGCCGAATACATAAAAGATCTCAATAATTTGTCGTATCACTTTGATCTTTCGAAACCGATTTTACGACTTGCGGTTGCTAAAATTTACCCGCTATTCCTATTAATCTACGCGGTTTTGATAACTATTGGAATTATCGCTAATGCCGCTATGATTATTCACATTTCGAAAAATAAATTATACCGCGATCCGACTTACGCGTATTTAATTAATATCGCGATATCCGATATCGCTAAATGTATGTTTGTTCTTCCAATTACACTCGCGGTTTTGTTGATCCAGAATTGGGTGTTTGGAAAGTTTTTGTGCTTATCTTTGGCTATGATACAAGTAAGTTTTTTGATGATTAATTATTATTGTCACCTTGAAAAAAAAATCAATGTGATTGATTTCATAATTTATTTTATTTTTCCGCTTAATGAATAAAAAAAGAAATTCATTATTTTTCTTGCAGATTTTTATTGAAAAATGAGTCTTGTAGAAGTTAATAATTAATGTCGCGTTAACATATCAATTAAATGGGACTTTTCGATTACAAATGACGCTTTGATGCTGCATTGACGCTAGAAATCAATGTAACATTTTATCAACGCCTTAAAAGGTAAAATTTAAGGAAAATCTTTAAAAATAAATCTTTACAGATTTGTTATTCAAGATAAATAAAGATTTCAGACTGCATTGACACTTAAAATCAATGCATTTCTTTGTCAGATTTTAAAAGTGTTATAGTTGTTAATGATTTCCTGTTTTAAGATCAATAAAAAGTGTCTTCATAAAATAAAGTACACGGAAAAAAGTAAACTGTAATATTCACTCGGATTCCGGTTAGTTTTTATAGTTTCAAACAGTAAAGCGGACATCGGGGTGGCAAAAATGTAAATATTACAGAACTTATTGTAGAAAGTATAAAAGCCATAATTTATAATTTAATATCCAAAATAAGTGATTAGTAGCTGTCACTATAGTAAATAACGACTCTTTCATCTTAAAAAATTACAGTTTCAAACAGTAAAAATTGCCATTTCAATCTATAGTCCATATTATGAGGAGAAGGGGAACTCAGATGAAAGAGAAGGGGATCTCACTCAAGGAGAATTTAACATTTGAAACAGTAAAAATTATACTTTTAAAATATACATTTTACCAGTCCAAGCAAGTCAATAATTACAGTTTGATTTTTAGCGTTGCGTTTAAAATTTACCATTTTACTTTGTAAATATTGACGTTGCTTGTATTAGAATTTTACTAACTTTATTTTATACTTTTTACATATCATAAGATTATTTTTTAGGTACGAAATGATAAATATCAAAGTCTGAATTCTCAATTATTATACTTAAACATTTTAGACATTTACATAGCGAATACTAATGTTTGAAATAGTATCTTCTTCCATGTCAAGATTGTTATTTATTACAGTTTACTTTTTTCCGTGTACAGTTTATAACGGCATTGACGCTTGAAATCAATGCATTTATTCGTAAATATCTCAATTCATTATATTGTGTTAAAATTTCACTAAAAACAGCCGTAATATCTAATATTACGTTTCAGACTGCATTGACACTTGAAATCAATGCAATAATCTTATTAAACGGCGCAATTTATAATATTTGTTACTAATATTGAGTCAAAATTTGAAAAAAACATCTTCACATAATTTAATTGCAATTTTGAACTGCATTGACGCTCGAAATCAATGCAACCTTTAATAACAATTACAATTTGTAAAGTCTATTCGATATATCGAGTCAAATTTATTAAAAGAAACTCTTTGCAATGAAAATAACGTTTCAAGCTGCATTGACGTTCCAAATCAATGCAATAATCTTATTGAACATCGCAATGTATAATATTTGTTACTAGTATCGAGTTGAAATTTGAAAAAAAAAATCCCCTTCCCACATTTAAATGCCAGTTCTGAGCTGCATTGACGCTTGAAATCAATACATTTATTAATAAATATCTCAATTCGTAAAATTGTATTAAGAAGAGTCGTTATATCCAATATTACATTTTGACTGAATTGATGCTCGTAATCAATGTATTATTTAGGAAACTTCCATCATCGTTTTCTATGTTATGAATATCTCGTTAAAATTAAAAAAAAAGTCTATTGAAACGATAAATGAGAATTTTAGATTGCATTAATTGACTCTTGAAATTAATGCATTGATTCGTCAGTATCTCAATTCGTTACGTCGTGTTAAAATTTCATAAAAATAGCAGGTTAATTTATCTAATATTACGTTTTAAGGTTGTTCCGAACACTAATGCACTTTTGAAGATCGGAAGCTAATTTTTTGATATGCTATCAATTGCTATCTCATACGTCTAAATTAATTTTTTGGAATAAATCTGACGTATGGTTATCGTTTAATAAATTATTAAAAAATTGAAATTTATCATGTAGCTTATAGAGGCTATTGGCGAATTGCACATATATCGATTTATGTGACTACCTCATAGGATGATTAAAAAATAAAAAACTTCTATTTCAATCAATCAACTTTCGTAGAATACGTTAAAAATAAAATGAAAATTTTCTGACGAAGGCTTTTAAAGGTATTTTAATGCAAAAGATAAAAAATTCACGAAAATATCAGTCTGACATACTTAAAAATAAATAAACCACGTGATTCAGCGCAGTTTGGCAACGTTGCACAGAATAGAACGCGCCAATTTTGAATTTTAATAATTCCTGTGTATTTTTATGGGTTATGTTATTCGACTCAACACTACACAGGGAGATAAATATAAACAGCTGTTAAGCGCGATGTTGCCAAGTCCAAGTTTTGTGAAAAAATAATTGAGTCAAACGTTGACTATTTATTGTTGTTGTTAATTAAATTATTTAATTAATCTAATTAATAATAATGTTGGGTAGCGGTTAAATTATAGTAATGAATTTTCATATTCAAATTTTTAATTTTAATAAGAAAAAAATTTAGATTCTATTATGACTTACGGGGTGCTGTCCGTGCAACCTTAAACTGCATCGACGCACGAAATCAATGTGATGATCTTATTAAATATTGCAATTTATGATATTTGTTACTGCTATCGAGTCAAAATTTGAAAAATAAAACCCCTTTTACACAATTTAATGACAGTTCTGAATTGCATTGACGCTTAAAATCAATGTAGTCATTAATAAAGTTTCAATTTGTAAATTTTATCAGTGTTGGATCAAATTTCTAACGAAAGGTATCTGTCTACGGTAAATTTTATTATTATTTCACTGTAAATATTTTTCTAAAGTATTGACATTAGAAATCAATGCACTTCATTATCGTCAATCTCTTAAGATTTAATAATCCGATTCTTTTGAAAATTCGATATGTTTTTTAAACCACAACCTAGAACTCATTAACGACAACCATTCTACAAATTCAAACACTAAATTCAGTCAATCGAATTCTTCTATCAAAATTACAATATATCTTTGAACAAAGAACTCTAATTTATTCCGGTCAATAAAATTGTTTGCCAGTCTTTCGTTCGAATAAATACGGTCCGAAGTAACATTAATTAATCTAGTTTTGTCACAGGGTAAGTAGTGAACATAATTTTCTCGGAAAGTGTCCATTTTCTACAAGGATTCCGGATGTAATGTTTGGAATAGTCCTTTGAACTGAAGTATCACTCAACCACTGCTAAGACCTTTAGGAACCTCAACAAAACCGCAGTATTCCATTTATCTGTATGTTAAGACTGACGGGAGTAATCTCTTTTACCACACGGCAAAGGAAACTCGATAATTACTAAGGTTTCATTGAAGCATTCGAAATTCTTAGTCGGTCTAATTAGTACATATTTGCTTTGATTGAACAAAAACCACAAGTACAAAAAAAATTTTTAATTCACGTGTTAATTTGTTTGTTTTTCAAATATTTTAAAATTCGCCACAAAAGTACACAGAAAAAAAGGTTCACTTGAGAAAAGAAAATATTTTTCTTTTTAATTATTTTGTTGAACGAAAAAAAAATTTTTGGCTCAAGAAAATTTTCGGGTGCCTAAAGTAAGACCAAAGTTGTGTTGGCCGAAGTAAAAATTTTTCTTGAAATTCTATTCTTGGTGGAAGTCATCTTTTTTAAATTCAAATTATCATAAATACTTGATACAATAAATTTTTATATTTGATCAAGATTTTTAGATACTTTAGGGAAGCAACGCCACCTACTTCATCTGAGAAAAAAATTTTCTCAGTTTGAGAAAATTTTTCTCTTTAATATTTGATACCCATTTTATATTATTTTAGCGTGCAATTATATATATTGAATGAAAAAAAATAATTCAATATTATTTGATCATCCCATTTGACATGTTAATCAATAAAAATATTAATAAAAATTTATTTTTATCAAGATCTTTCATTTGTTTGAGCAAGAAAGAAATTTTTTGTTATACTCGCTCCAGAAGTTCAACTTCTGAGCGCTGGGTGGCGTCCGTAAAGGGACTCTTTTCTAGAGAGTCTACCATACCGTCTTTTTTTTACGGCTTAGGCCGTGAAGTTTTACCCCTTCCTTTTTTTTACGAACTTTTCATGTACACCCAGACGAAATTGAGAAAGATTGTAAAAAAAAAGTCACATTCTAGCGTACCGACCGATAATTTTTAGTCTTAGTTACTATTGAGTGGCGCTAATTATTTCTCTGTTGGCAGTTCATTACGAAGCGAACCTAATGTTAATAAAATAACAACAACGCCATAAATAAATACTAATAAAAAGTTATTTACATTTTCTGGACGTGAGCAAGATTTTAAGATTAATAAAAAGATAATTAATATAAAATTAATTTTTTTTGCCCTTGTGAAACTTCATAAAATTTGAATATGTCATTATTTGCCTCCTATCCCTCAAAAGTTAAACTTATGGAGCGATAATAACAAAAAATATTGTATGTCATTCGGCCGTTTAGTGGCGATTTTGACAACGACTTTTTTTCGATATTCGCTTTAATGTTTGTGACGCGACTGTTCGAAAACGAGCGTAAATTTCCGTCCTCGGCTACGCCTCGGACGTTAAAATTGAGCCCGTTTCGTACCTTCCCGCCACAAACCTTAAGCTCATATCGAAATATCGTCGCTGTCAGAAAACCGCCACTTCACGACCTTATGACATAAATATCTATTTTTTCGCTTAAGAAAATAATTAGGAAGAAAATTATTTTCTTGGCTCAAGTGAACATTTTTTTCTGTGTAATCTTTTATTACTACATTGACGGTCAAAATCAACGCATATATTTTTTTTTCAATATCTCCAGATCTATCGATCCGATTTTTTTGTAAATTTAAATTTTCATCCTCGAGACTGAAATACAATATTATTAATAATATAAATATAAAGAAAAATAATAATAAAATGTAGTATATAACATTCGTTACGTAAAAAATCTATATTGACTACATTTGTCGGACTTTTATACTCGATATTTACACTCTACACTTCTATTTATCAGACAAATTCATAACTAAAAAAAAAAGGTCCTTATGAATGCATACTAAAAAAATAAAAATAGCTAAAAAATTCTATTTTATTGCGTACCTCCAATAAAGTTTCATACAAAAATTTTAAAAACATTATGACATACCTTACATTGTATTGTTGGAAGCATGTAACGTAATTGCAATTAATTCTTACTAACAATTATTCAACTAAAAAAAATAAAATTTTCAATTAACTAGAATTTTCATTGTTAATTTTTATGGAATTTGTGTTATATCATGCGTATACTTCCGAGAATATGATTGACATCCCTTCGTATTCTACCCCTCGTATAATCGCTCATTATTTATTATTATTATAATTATTATTGTTATAATTATTATTATCATTTGTACACCTCATGGATCGAATTATAATTTATTAACGCACTGTTTAAATAACGAACAGACGTGAAATAATTAGGAGCAAGAATAGTAAATAACTAGTAGGTCAATTGTATTTATTATGGAACAATAATTCAAACAAAGTTTTCAATTTTATTTATATCTAAGTTGGAAATATGCTTTTTTACACTCGATGAGTTAATAGATTTTTAAAAAGTTTGGAAAATTCGAAAGTGCACGCCTCATAACGCTCATTCATTTAAAAAAAAAAATTAATTGTGTAATTGATTTAAAAAAAAAAATTATAATTAAGTAATTTCTTAGAGTATTTTTTTTTTTTAAATATCGGCGCCCTTTTTTCTTGTCATATGCGCACGCAGTCTAAAAAAATCTAGCTTGATCAAGTGGCGCCATAGTTTTCACGTGACAAATAGGAAAAGTTCGTTTGGCTTTGTGCGGTTATATCGTAGTGAATTTTAATAAAAATTTAATAAAAAAAAAAATACGTAAACTAAGCCACTGATATGAAATACGGACCCAGTTAATCGAATTCTTAAACTAATTAAAAAGGTCCGGTCTTGAAGTATCAATTTGTTCGGGAGTAATCGTTGGTACATCTAAAATGGGGTGACATCCGGACGTCCACGTAAAATTTTTTTCAAAACGTTTTTTTTTTCAAAATAGCAACATGAAATGATTTTAGAAAGTAAAAGATGGTTTAATTTAAGCGTTTTTTCGGTGTACTTCTACTTATATTATTGTATAAGTGTAATATGGTTGTGATAGAGGCATTTAAAGATCACAAAATTGCTTGACCTTGACGAGTCGAGTATAAAGCACAACCTCACGCGCTTCGCGCTATGAGGCGTGCAATTTAGTTAAAAGGTGTTGTTATTATTATTATTATTATTATTATTATTATTATTTTTGTGTTTTAGTCTAAAAAAAAAAAACATATCAATATTTCATAAAAAGTATGTCTATAGAGATATTTAGTGCATTGATTTTGGGTGTCAATGCTATTCCAATGCGTCATTTTCTATTTGAAGAAGTTTTGAATGGAAGTTTTAGCTTTATAAAATACTAGAAAAGATGCACAGATAAAAAGTTGCACTTGAGCCAAGAAAATATTTTCTTTCTAATTATTTTCTTGAGCAAAATAAAAAATTTAAACCACTCGAGTAGTACGAAAGATTTCATACTAACTTTACCATCTCCCTATACTACTACGTGTAAAAGATGCAATTTTGAAAATTAATTACTCAAAAACGGTGTGGTAAATTGATCTGAAATTTTGGTGGTGAATTATTAATATATTTATCTTTCGATAAAAAAAATTCAATAAGTTTCTTGAAATATGCTTTTCGTGGAGGTACTACCTTAATGTCACTAAAACTGTTATTAGAAAAGAGGAAAATAATATTCTAAATAATAAATGCATTGATTTTGAGCGTCAATGCAATGCAAATGCGTCATAAATAGTAGAGAGACGCTTTTTATTCAAATTTTAACGTAATTATTATTTATAAATTAATGATTGAGAATTTACTACAAGGGGTGCATTGATTTTGAGCGTCAATGTAGTTATAACATAATTTTTTGGATGAAGAACCCCTTATTTTAAATTTTAAGTTAATATTATTGAAAATTATTACTGAAAGGGGTGGAAATAATAGTTAATACCTTATGCATTAATTAATTACAAGTATTCATCACAAAATTTTATTAAAAAGAACAACAGGACCTCTTTCAAAATAAATTTCAAAAATTTTTTCTTAGTGTAGACCGACAATAAAATTATATAAATAATTCAGTACAGTTGGCGTCACACGAAGTTTTCATTCTCCCCTAATAATTATCGTCAATCAATCTTCAATTTTTTTTTCTCTACAACGATGATTAACAAAATTTTATTCGACATATTTATACCCAGTAAATTAAGGTTACATAAACTAAAAATAAACTTTATCATGATTAATTGAATTTTACCACACTAAATATATAACTATATGACAATAATTCAATATTATGTTTTTACTTCGCAACAGGACGTCAATTTGACATTTCACCCCGTTAATGCTCAATTATTTCCTCTTTTATATAACACACACTCACCCACACATTTATTTATTTCATTGAATATAAACAAACCCAGTATTTAAATAGATTATTTCCAATTGAAAGAAATTTTTAATTTAAAATTTGACACACAATTTAAAATAATTTAATTACAAAAAAAAAACATTTTTTTGAAATTAATTTTTCCGCGAATTCATAAATTCAAATTAAAAAAACTCGCGCTTTTTTTTAAATAACGAAAGGCCCTATCAGAAGCAAGATGGCGACGAGCAACCGGATCAGCTGATAGCACCCGTATTTAACATTAAAAGCTAGAAAAGTCCGCATTTTGTTAACAAAAGTTCGATTTTTTTTTTTGTAGAAAGAATTATTGGGCTAATTAGCTTTGTTGAATCAATGTTAGCAATTAAAAACTTTCAACGGTTGAGAAATAATTCTTAAAAATGAGAACTGGAAACGGTACAAAGCAGTCGTTCACGCTTCATCATCTATTAATGAATAAGAAAAAAAAAATTTCAAGTTTTCATTAAAAACGACCTTTGACGTTCCCTACAAACGCTTTTCCACTTGATTTTCCGACTAAGCGAGCGCGAAAGCAAGATAAACACGGACAATGTTGATTTCATTTAATTACAACCGTTTTAGATTTTTTTAGGTAGATTTCATAAAATCTATCTATTGCATTGGCCCTTGTGTCAAAATTCACACAGACTTTCGTTACTATATCAATTATTTAGTCGAGTAAGGCTTAAAAATGACGTTGGTTTGGAAGTTTATGTATATATATATATATGTATATATATATTTATGTAATATAACGCACAGCTTGTGGACACGATAACTCCCACAATTCTTAATGAATCTTTATGAAACTTGGTAGACTTATTCTATAGACAATTAGCTTGGATGAGTTTAAAAATGAGCTGAATCCATCAAATAGTTTAGAAATGGCAGCCGTTTAAAATTTTCGAAAATCTAAAAACTCACATGTTTGGTGACTTTACTAGGGAATAACTTTTTATTGAGAAATGATAGATCATTTTTCTGCATTTCGTTTCAAAGCTTATGAAATTCTCTTTAATTTAACCTATAACAAATTTACTTTTCATCAATTACTCCAAAAGTTTAAAAAGCTGAATGTCATCTGAATCAGTTTCAGACAAGCACACAACACAACGCGACTTGTGGACGCGATTACTCCCAGAATTCTTAATGAATCTTTATGAAATTTGGTAGACTTATTCTATATAAAATTAGCTTGGATGAGTTCAAAAATGAGCTAAATCCCTCAAATAGTTTAGAAATGGCAGCCATTTGAAATTTTCGAAAATCTAATAAATCACTGTATTTTAAAATTTGGCAGCCGATTTACTTTTCTGATAAACTTGAGGAATAATAATTATTCATAATATCGTAATTAAAATCATGGATTACATGAAATCTACCTTCCATCTTGGCTGGTGCCAAATGGCCTTTTTTTTAATTTCTATGATGGACTCGGATAATTAAGTTGGCAGTATATTTGTAATGATAACAATAAATTAATTTATTACAATTATTATTATTATTATTATTATTATTATTATTATTATTATTTTATATTTTATCATATATCTTTACTATTAGTCAATAATAAGAACATATTGAAATTCCATAAGAATCGAACAAGTGCATCCTGAGATATAGACAAAAAAAAGATTACATTGATTTCGGCTGTCAATGTAATTCAAAAAAGTCAGTTTTTATTGAAAGAAATTTTAGATATGGAACTTTTAACTTCATATTATTGAGAAATATGACTATAAAAGATACCCTCGCGGTTTTAAAAATGCCGTAAAAATACCGTAATTTTTCGGCATTTATGCTCATGCCGTAATAATGCGGTTAAACTATAGTTGTTTTGACCAGTTTTTATACTGTAAATATCCAGTATATATACCGCACTTATGCTGTACAGTTACTAAAAATATACTATACAATTACCGCATTAATGCCCAAATTTTACCCAAAAAATTCCAAATAATTACCGTAATAATACAGTAATTTTGCCGAATATTTTCTGACATAATGGAAAATTATTAAAAATTTGGTTCTATTTTTAGTTCACTTCTATGTTAGAAATGAATAATATGAAAAATTTCCAATTTTGCTTTTTATTCTCCATCGCTACTTTGCAAAAACAAATACTGTTTTTGAATAAATACTATGTAGAATATTATTTTTTAATTAGGTATTCAGCGGTAATGAATATAAAAGAATACATATGTTAAGTAAATATATTCTAATTTCAATTTTAATTTTTAATTTCTCACTTAGAAAATTGCAAATTTTCTAAAATCGAAAAGTTAGACATTGTTTCACATATATAACTATATTATTTAATTTTAAATATGCTTATCGTAAGATGGACGGTATGGCTTAATGTATATAGAATAAGCAAAAAAAAATATGGTACAGACCGGGTAGCTCAAATGGTAGAGTAGCCGACTTGTCCTCGGGATGTTCTGAATTCGAATCCCAGTCTGAGCTTTATTTAATTTTACAGCATTTTTTAAATATGGTTTTAATACAGTCATTTTACCGCATTATTACCAAAAATATGCCGCATTTTTAGCGTAAATATTTCGCATTTTTATGGTAAATGTTCCGTAATATTTAAATGAAAAAACTGACCAAAACAACCGAAAAAATGCTAAAAAAATACGACATTAATACTGTATAACTGCGACATTTTTTCGGCATTTATAAAACCGCTAGGATAAAAACGAGAGTAAAACTAGTATCTGCATTGCAATGGTTTCCAGCTTCTGCATAAAAAAATTTATTATTGAATTTTCAACTCAATATTATGAAAAATGATTACTAAAATGAATATAAACAATAGTCTAAATATTATGTGCTTCATTTTGAGTGTCAAAGTAATTCAAAGGTGTCATAATTCATCGTAGAATCTTCTCATCAAAATTTTAATGGAGTATTATTAATAAATTAGTGTCTAAAACTTTATTACGAATAGTGTGTTGATTTTGAGCGTCAAAATGCAATCACTTTATATCAAAAACCGTACAAAATCACTTTAAATCGGAATTTTCATCCGGAAATGATGATAGACAACTACCCATTATTAAATTTTAACAATTACAAAATTATGTTAACACATATGAATCGTAAACAACCGAAGTGAAAATTTAATTTCCATCATGTCAACACCAACCTTTGTAACGATAATAATCGGGAAACGTTCATTTCCGGGAGATAGTATTCAAGCGGAAGCACATTCTCTGGAGTATTCACTTTCGATCAGATGTGTCTATTCATCTGTTTATCTATGTATTCATTCATCTTCCATCTATTCTGCCTCCCTACATACGTTGTGCGAGAGATAACACATTTTATGTCGAGCTCTCAAGATAACAAATAAATATTACATCCATCATATTTACTACATGAAAATAGAATGTATAAAAAACTAACAATAATTATCCATGATAGTCTAACAGACCGTTTGCTCCGCATTCATGCTCAAAATCAATGTAATGCTTAGTAAACATTTGCATTGGTAATATTTATTCATTATTTTTCATTCAAGTTTTAATTTGAAGAGAATTTATATGAAAAATAACTTTTTTTAATTCGTTGACGCTCGAAATCGATGTATTTTTAGGCAATACTTCAATCTGGAATACTAATAAGTAGCATTGCGGTACAATTTCAATGTAATTGGCCTTTTTTTTATCATAATCTACAATTTGTATCTTGCATTGACACTCAAAATCAATGTAATAGTAAGTGACTATCTTAATCAGCAATATTTGTTAGCTATATCGTGCTAAAATTTTAACTGGAAAAATCTTTATATAAAAATAGAAATTTGCACTGCATTGACACTTAAAATCAATGTATTGTCCATAAATATCTTAAGAAAAAAACCCTACTTTTGTTATTTCTCGCTGAAATTTCAATTAAAAGAGTATTTAAATAAAAATGGCATATTTAGGCTGTATTGACACTCAGAATCAATACAGTTTTATCAATTTCTCAATCAATACTAATTAGCAACATTGTGATAAACTTTTCATATAAAAAGTCTCGTTTTCTCAATGAAAATGCCATTTTGCACTGCATTGACAGTTAAAATCAATGCCTTGTTAATCAATATCTCCAAAAACAACCCTAAGTTTGTTATTGTCCGCTGAAATTTCAATTGGACGAGTATTTTAATATAAAATAAATTTTAAGCTGTATTGACACTCAAAATCAATGCACATTTAATCACAATCTCCAAAAAAAATTCCAAGTTTGTTATTTCCCGCTGAAATGTAAATTTTAAAAGTATTTAATTAAAAAATGACAATTCTATGCTGCATTGACACTCAAAATCAATACATTTTTTATCAATTTCTCAATCAATAATACTAATTAGCAACAATGCAGTAATTTTTCCATGTAAAAAGCCCTTTTTGTCTATATAAAAAATCTATTTTGCACTGCATTGACACTAAAAATCAATGCAACCCGTTTTTGCCAACATCTAAGAATCTACACAATCGATTTTCACGAAATTTTAATATTTTTTTACTCGAAAACCACACTTATTATTCCAATACAAATAAAACTGAATTTACAAAGTATTACCAAAACAATCGTGTAACAATATTGACGTAGCTAAAGCAAATATTAAACGAAGCTATTTGACTCGTTTCAGGACATTCCATTCCACGTATCGATGATGACATATTTACTGATTGCCGGGGATCGATACCGTTTATTAAGCGATCCTGGAAAACCAAGAATACCAGCGTTTGTGTGTGCTCTCGGTTCATGGTTCTTCGCAATATGCATTGTGCTGCCGTTTCCAATTTATACTACTTACCTTGATCTTTCGGTAAGCTGCTTCCATTTATATTATTTTATTATTATTCACTGTACCTCGGATATAATACAGAAAAACAGAAATAAGAATACGAATGTTGTTTTCTTATGCAGAATATAATGCAGACTAATGTCAAAGATTTTTTTCCTTAAGTCGCTCCTGAATCTTTTAGAATAACTTCTCAGTAACATTACTTATGTATGCTTAATAATAATATTATTATGTTGCAGAGCTTCAAAAAAGGGCACTTTGACGGCCTGGGGATTTGTCTCGGGAATCTCGTTGACGATATTCAGCAGTACATGCGGGGTTTATTTTTATTGACGTAATTATCTTCTTTAATATTCCATAAGTATGAAATTTTCATGAAAAAACCCTTTAAAAAGACTTTAGTTTTAAATTATGCGATATTATAAAATTTTTTTTAAATCGCGGTTTCAGACCTTAATTTTAGCAGCCATATTTTGACTGTTGGATGTGTGCGAACAGAAACATATTGTTATGTACTAATTGTTCAATGTGTTGACAATGACATGCAACCTGAATTTTAGGTTTAAGCACTAAGATGGCTAATATTTTTAAGGATTAGTTTGCCATCTCAAACTTTCACGCTCAGCGTATTCTACAATAAAAAGCGCCATTCGGCCACACCCGACACGGATAGATAGATTTCTTGTTTAAATATTGAAAAAAACATGCTATTAAAAGGCAATAATGTCCTAAAATTTATTTATTATTATATTTTTGCAAATAACGATATGAGACCGACTGCAATAAATAGATATTCAAAAACATCTACCTAAAAAATAGGATTTGTAACAGATGAAAGTCGTTTGATGATAAAAGCTAAAAATTCATTATTTCTTAATTTTTTTTTAACTTTCTTAATTACGAAATAAATTGAAAAAAGGATCAAAAGTCGACGTACAATAGCTTAAATTACAGATAATCATGTGAACTTTTGAATAAATGTAATAGATTTAAGCTAACTTTTACGGCTTAAAAATTATTTAAAGAAGGGCTTTATCTATATTTTACGTCTGGAAAATTATTTCCATAAAATAAACGAAATTCAAAATTTTTTTAAAATAAAAAAAATTTTCGAACACCCTTAATGGGAACACCACTATGACGATCGAAAAAAAGAGGTTATTTTCGGGAATTTTTTTGACAGGGAAAATAAAAAAATTTGGGGATCGGATTTTTTTTATTTCATTAAGGGTACATTAAAGATTATTACCCTAAATTTTTATTAAAAAATATTTAATTATTATACAAGGTTATTAACAATCTCGTAGAGCACTAGAAAAAATTTCCCCCTTCATGGTCGGTTCGATAACTCAAAACCGGATCATCTGAAAATAAAAATCCAAATTGCTTTTTAATCAGTAAGGATGTAGTTATCGTCGCACATACGGAATTTTGAAAATTTTAATTTAAAAATAAAAATGGCGACTGATTGAAAATTTTCTCACTATCCTTACTGTTTTTTTTGTTTTAATCCGGCTAAAAAAATCTTTAAAATAAAAATTTTTTTAATTCCGTACGTGCGACGATAACTACATCCTTACTAATTAAAAAGCAATTTGGATTTTTATTTTCAGATTATCTGTTTTTGAGTTATCGAACCGACCGTGGGGGGGGGGGGGAATTTTCTCCAGTGCTCGACGAGATTGTTAATAACTTTGTAATAATTAAATATTTTTTAATAAAAATTTAAGGTAATAATCTTTAAGGTACCCTTAATAAAATAAAAAAAAAACCCGATTCCCGAATTCTTTTATTTTCCCTGTTAAAAAAATTCCCGAAAATCACTTCTTTTTTTCGATCGTCACAGTAGTGTTCCCCTTAACTCCCCCTTAACTCGTAAACTAACAGGCTGATTTTGCTTATCTTCGAACTTGATCTTAGTATTGATCCACAGAATGACCCCACAAAATTTCATAAAGATCACGTGAGAACTGTGGGCGCAATCCTGCTGATATCCCTGATTAAGAAATCTAATTTGAAATGATTTGAAATAAATTTTCTCTAAATTACGACATAAAACCGACTACAACTAAATTTCTAATGAAATTGACCTAAAAATTGGGAATTTTATAGATTAAATGATAATTTATTTAAATACTTGCGATTGGAAATGAAAAATACAATCCGTGTTTCGCTGTTTAATTGTCAATTAATATTCATATGATTATAGAGCTCGATCGGCGAATAATAACTGATAAACAATGGGCGGAATTACTGCATACAATAATTAAATTGTATTTTTTAATTCGCATATCTGTCATCTGTTATTTTGAATTGTTTGTTTAATGAGTAATTAAAATATGTATTAAAAAATTTCGATAACTCTTTGATCGATGAATGTTAATTAAGATCTAACTATAATATTTTATTCCAGGTATGTTGCGCCATTGGCAATTACTGCGTATATTTATGTCAAATCAAGTCGTGAGTTGCAAAATAAAGAAGATCCGCTATCGGCAGTTGCTATTTTTGAATCAAGGAGAAAAGGCTCTTCAAGACATGACAGCGATGTTAGTACTGACTTAATGTAAGTATTTTTGTTTAATTCAAGGTTTTATCAGTATTAATTAAAATAATGATAATAAATTAATATTGTTGTTAATATTTTGTTATGATTAGTTTAAAGTACAACGTATCAAAATATCATCAAAATTTGACGAGTAAGTTCCGAGTTATTGACTATTGATTTTAATAATAAAAGTCTATACAATAAGTGAGGATAGTTTTCGGAAAAAGATTTGTACACTTGAAATTTTAACGTTATATCATGAACATTTATTACTAATTCAAATGTTAATTAAAAATGATACATTGATTTTGAGCGACAATGCACGATAAAATTCGGACTGATGCGAAGATTTGTTTCTTTGAAATTTTAACGTGATATCATGAACATTTACTACTCATTAAAACATTAATTGAAAAAGATACATTGATTTTGAGCGTCAATGCAAGATAAAATTTGGACTAATAAAAAGATTCGTTTGTTTGAAATTCTATTGAGATATAATAAATAGTTGTCGTCAAGATTAGGATACATACTAAAGATCATACATTGATTCTGAGAGTCAATGCAGGATAAATTAGGGGGTGATAAAATTAAAAATTTGTTTGTTTGAAATTTTAAATATTGTGATATCATATATAGTTGTCATAAAGATTAAAATACCTACTAAAGATTATACATTGGTTCTAAGAGTCAATGCAATAAGAAATGCCAGTTTTCGTGCAAGAATTTGTTTATATGAAATTTCAATCCCGTTAAGAAAAAATTTTTCCAATTAAGGTATCCCATAATAAAATTGAGATGACATGTATGTGAAACCAATTTATTCGTGATGTGATTCCCATAATAAAATTGAGATGAAATGTATGTGAAACCAATCTATTCGTGATGTGATTGGTCGAATATATGTCATATGCATGAAAATATATGCAAACTCTATAGTCAAGGCGCGCGCTTGC